>ML780276.1:570157-638665 GCA_009831015.1 Picea engelmannii
AGAATTGCACACCTCTCTAGTAGGAGGGCACTCGGGATTTTTGAAAACCTACCATAGAGTCAAGAAGGATTTTTTTTGGGATGGCCTTAAAACTGATGTTCAAAGGTTTGTGGCAGAATGTTTGGTTTTCCAAAAAAATAAGGCGGAAACAATTAATACCCCAGGTCTTTTACAACCATTATCCATCCCAAGTCAGCGTTGGGAGGAGGTTTCCATGGATTTCATCACAGGGTTACCAAAGTCTGAAGGAAAGAGTCTCATCATGGTGATTGTTGATAGACTGACCAAGTACACACACTTTTGTGCACTCTCTCATCCCTTCAAAGCTAGTATAGTTGCCACCGCATTCATGGAGACAGTTCAAAAGCTACATGGAAGCCCAAAGATTATTGTAAGTGATAGGGATCCCATCTTCACTGGACATTTTTGAACAGAATTATTTTCTTGTTTGGGTACTCAATTGGCTCATAGCTCATCTTATCATCCTCAATCTGATGGACAAACTGAGATAGTGAACAAATGTTTGGAAGGCTACCTTCATTTCTTTGTCTCTGATAAACAAACACAATGGTTCAAATGGTTACCCTTGGCAGAATAGTGGTATAACACTTGCTTTCACACTGCAACAAAAATGACACCATTTAGGGCACTTTATGGATACCACCCTCCTTCCATCACTTCTTCTCTAAAATAAAAATCTAAGGTTAAAGCAGTGGAAGATCACACCCAGAATCAACAACAAATTCTCCAAATCTTAAAGGACAACCTGACCATAGCACATAATCGCATGAAACAACAAGCATATCAACATCGTAGTGAAAGAATTTTTGAAGTAGGGGTTTGGGAATTTTTAATACTACGACCATACAAACAGATGTCCCTCAAGCAAGAAAAGAGGGATACTAAATTATCACCAAAGTGCTATGGCCCTTATAAGGTGTTTCAAAAGATTGGTACTATGGCATACAAATTGGAGTTGCCTGCATCTTCACGAGTACACCCAGTTTTCCATGTTTCATGCTTAAAGAAGGTTATAGATGACAAGATCCCAATTCAAACTATATTGCCAGAACTTGACGAGGAAGGAAAAATCATATTGGAGCCTGAAGCCATCACTGACACAAGAGTTTGCTAGCTGAGGAATAGATCCATTTCAGAGTATCTCATTAAATGGAGGAAGCTATCGACTGAAGATTCCACTTGGGAAGATGAGTATTTTATACAGAAGAATCCATAGTTACTCAAGCGTTGCAGACAACACTTGTCTCAAGGGGAGGGGCATGTTAAGCCCTAATATTGGCTCATTACCCCTTAATTGGGGCACATTATATTAGTAATGTTATTTTATTTATGTCGGCTTTAGGCCATTAGTTGTAATTATACCTCCTAGTCTCCTATATATACCAAGGAGACATTTTCATTTTGAATCATTAGGTACTTGAACATTTAAGTGGGGTAAAAGGAGGTTGCCCCCTCAAAGAGGCTTATTATCTGAAATTATCTCTTTTTCAAGGCGTTGAGTAGTTTTTCTGAGGTTTTTCTATGCTATGTTGATATTTAGTTCTTAAAAAACTTGTTCTGACAATAACACAATCAAGGATTCTACTACCAATCAAGCATTCAAGGAACACAATAAAATGCAGAGAAGAATCCAAGAAAAGACAGGGAGAAAGAGAAATCACTCAAAACTGTCCTGACAAAACAACTTACAAGTAGCTAGAAAAGGAAATTTCACATTTATGAAAATGGTTTCGAGGTCCATTCAATACAATTGGGAGTGATAAGAATAAAAAACCAATAAAAACAACTTCACAAACCAACCACATAATCTGGGTAAAGACCTCTGCAAAACAAACTACAAAAGACTGAGCAGAAGAAGGCAAAAAATTCCAAAAAAAGAGACTAGCGCTCCCTTTCTCAAGGGTACAGAGCGTTGCAACACTCCCTAAAAAACTGTAGGGGAGAATTGGACAGATATCAATGCTCTGGAATGGCCTAGGGGGGGGGGCGCTAGTCCTCCCAGAATCTCAGAAAAAGAGACAAAAAATGCAAAAACACTCACCCATAATGCATTAAAATTGGTGAAATTGCTAGTGATGATAGGAGAAGGATAATGGATAATGAAAAAATAGTAAAATTGATTTGAAAGGTGGGACAAGGGTAGGGATAGACCAAGGAAATACAAATTGATGTCGTCCCTAGCAGAGTCACCAATTTCTGTTACAGGAAAATCCCCCTTCGGACAGGTGGATTCCCTCTTAGACCCTAAATCTCTAAGATCAAGACAAAAAGGTGATAACTTTGGTGACTGACATCCCTTTAAACCTAGCTAATATAATCTATAGAGAAGATGAAGAAGATGTACCTTTTTTACAATGTTTTTCCTCATCTAGTCCAAGTTAAGCTTTGATCCTCAAGCTCTTCAACAAGTCCTGTAGTCCAATCAAAGACAAAGCATGCTTACTATTCTACAATGATTAGTTTGAAACTAGATATATCCATTAAAGACAAGTTCATGTAGGTATACACAATATTTAAGGAAACAGGCCAAGCACATGTATTAATGAGAACTCAATAGAGATACTTACAGACATTTGATGAAGCTACAACAACCTCTCCAAGATCTCCTTGTCCAACCCCTTGCTCAAATGATCCACAAAAAAAATGACTATGCTTCACTGATTATCTCCCTTATGAGATCATAAGTTTGATGCCTTCAATGTCTCTCTTTCCTTATGAGATCATAAGTTTGGTATCTTTAATGTGTCTCTTCCTTATGAGATCATAAGTTAGGTATCTCTTAATCTCTTCATCTCCTTCACCACGAGAAGGCCTCCTTATATAAGCTTGGAGAGGCCTAACCACCTTAGAGATCATTGGGATAGGTTGAGGATCTTTCTCCATCAATTGTGGATCCTCCCTAATATCCATCCTTGACCTCAGATTCAAATCCAACTGATTTCAGAGATAAGGGGGATCTTCCCCTGATTTTCTCAACAATATAACACTCCCCCAGAATGGTGCACAGAGCGCTACAACGCTCCCCTAAAACAGGGAAAGGAGCGCTATCATTCCCTTCTAGTGGGTAGGGGAGAGCTACCCAATATTTCCTCAAAAAATCCAAGAACTCCCCCATAATGGTGCACAAAATGCTACAACGCTCCCCCAAAGGAGGACAAGGAGAGCTAGCACTCCCTGCTAGTGGGTAGGGGAGTGTTGGCCTTCAAAATTCATTTTTATGTGGTCTTTCTCAAGGAAAAGGCTTTGTACTCTTTGTCAAATGATTTCTCCTTCTTTTAACCAGTCTCTGAGGGTGTCTTCAAGTGTTCCTTATGATTTCTTTCAAGACATGACATAAGAAAGATGACAATATGATGTTTTCAATACTTGCGACCAAAATGCGACACTTGCGACACTTGTAATGACGATAACAGGTCATCATTGAAGTGAGTAATTTTGATGTGTAACATATTGCCCCCCAAAGTACAAGGTTAGAAGATGGAAACTGATAACTGAAGTACTTTGTAGACTTTTCGAGCAAGGGTATGGACTCAGAGAACCTGGTATAAGATGCATACAACCATCAGACAAATTTTATGATATGTTTCAAACCCAAGGCAGGCATACCTATGCTTGAGTGATAAAGGACTTTCAAGGTATGGCCGCCATAAAATACATTGCGGATCCATAATCATATTGGCTGAATGGTCTAGCCACCAAAGATACAATGTGGATCTATACTCCCATGACATGAACCGATCGTAGCCATGGAAAATACACTGTGGATCTACAAGACGACAAGACATAGCCACAGACCAATACAAAGTGGATCTATGTGACAATATACATGTCAATATTCAATAGAAACTCTATCACAACCTGGGCATAGTACATATCAGAGTGATCACTCAACCTAGGGTCTTCTTACCTATTCTGAAGTAGTACAAGTCTAACCATGTGAATAGATGTCGTGATGTCGAACATGGTAGAAACCACTTGATTACCGGTCAATGAGGTAAACCGTTAACCAGCGCGAGGGAAATCACCTTTGATGTCAATGATTCTGAAGGTACTCTAGTACATTCTAGTGTATGTGAATAAATGAGATGAATTTGAACATTCATGGAATCATCCGATTAGAGGTTAATAATGTAAACCGATTGTCGGAAGCGAGGAGGTCTGCCATTGAGGCATGCAGGTGCCAAGGTACTAACTGGTTTCTAAGTCTAATTCCCAGATAATGTGGTGAATTTGATAGGAAAAGACTCATCGAAGGAGGTCCATGATGTATCCCCCATCAACGACGCAAAATTGACACAGAGATGTAAATTAGTGGATCAAATGAACATGGACTGACACGGGTATTGAAATAGGAAATTTGTGATGGTTGACTCTCGAGGAAGATACTTCCCTTGAACATTGAGGCACAGCAACATAAACACTACATGGACCAAAACATGATAATGTAGTGGATACTGTGACTTTCATCAGGTGACCCAAAGGAGTAAAGAAACTCAGACGATTGGTTCAGTGCAGAGGTTCAACGGATTAAAATGTATGCAAAGACAAAGTGCCATGTTCAAGGGCGACTATAAGAGTGACTTGTGATGCTTTCAAAAATTGCTTGGCTTGATTCTTTCAAATTTCCCCCCATCCAGGTAGACGAGTACCTCTTTTTAATTTAATGAGCTCGAGGAGGGTAACACATGCTCGATATAACTCACCTTTGGTAATCCCCTCTTCCTTTATTTAACGAACTGGAAGAAGTAAGGGTTCGGTCCCATATGGGCCCTTTAATGTATATATTTTTAATGAGTCCAGAGAAGGTAAACTCAATGATTTTTCATGTTTAGAGAGTCTAAAAAGAACTTAAAGATGACTTCAGGGTGTTCCTTTTTCGTAATGTTAGTCTCGCAAGGCCGAAAAAGAGATAAATTATCACTCGAAAGACTCCATTTCAAACCTTTTAACGACTACGAAGTTAGAATATGGAAACTAATGACTGAAGTACTTTGTATACTTTTTCGAGCAAGGGTATGGACTCAGAGAACCTTTTAGAAGCTGCATACAACCATCAGACAAATGTTATGATATGTTTCAAACCTAAGGCATGCATACCTATTCTTGAGTGATAAAGGACTTTTTGTTGCAGAAGGATTTTACTGTAACAGAAAGAACAAACAATAAAAGTGATCTGAAAGGTGGGAAAAGGGTAGGGACAGACCAAGGAAAGACAAATTGATGTCTTCCCTAGTGGAGTCACCAATTTCTGTTACAGGAAAATCTCCCTGCGGACATGTGGATTCCCTCTTGGACCCTAAATCTCTAAGATCAACACAGAAAGGTGCTAACTTTGGTCACTGACATCCCTTCAAACCTAGCTAAGATAATATATAGAGAAGAGGAAGAATATGTACCTTCTTGATGATGTCTTTCCTCGTCCATTCCAAGTTGAGCTCTAATCCTCAACCTCTTCAACAAGTCCTACAATCTAATCAAAGACAAAGCACGCTTCCTATTATACTACGATTAGTTTGAAACTAGATCTATCCATTAAAAACAAGTTCATGTAGGTATAAACAATATTGAAGGAAACAATCCAAGCACATGTATTAATGAGAACTCAATAGAGATACTTACAGACCTTTGATGAAACTGCAACAACCTCTCTAAGCTCTCGTTGTACAACCCCTTGCTCAAATGATCCACAAACAAAATGACTATGCTTCACTGATTATTTCCCTTATGAGATCATAAGTTTGATGCCTTCAATGTCTCTCTTTCCTTATGATATCATAAGTTTTGTATCTTCAATGTCTCCCTTCCTTATGAGATCATAAGTTAGGTATCTCTCAATATCTTCATCTCCTTCACCATGAGAAGGACTCCTTATATAATCTTGGAGAGGCCTAACCACCTTAGAGATTATTGGGATAGGTTGAGGATCTTTCTCAATTAGTTGTGGATCCTCCCTAAGATCCGGCCTTGACCTCAGATTCAAATCCAACTGATTTTAGAGATAAGGGGGATCTTCCCCTGATTTTATCAATAGCATAACACTCCCCCAGAATGGTGCACAGAGCGCTACAACGCTCCCCCAAAGGAGGGCAAGGAGCGCTAGCACTCCCTACTAGTGGGTAGAGGAGTGCTGCCCAATATTTCCTCAAAACATCCCAGTGCTCCCCCATAATGTTGCATAGAGTGCTACAATGTTTCCCCAAAGGAGGGCAAGGAGCGCTAGCACTCCCTGCTAGTGGGTAGGGGAGTGTTGCCCTTAAAAATTCATTTTTAAGTGGTCTTTCTCAAGGAAAAGGATTTTTACTTTTTGTCGAATGATTTCTCCTTCTTTAACCAGTCTCTGAGAGTGTCTTCAAGTGTTCCTTGTGATGTCATTCGAGACACGACATAAGCAATATGACAGTATGATGTTTGTGACACTTGCGACACTTGCGACCAAAATGTGGCACTTGCGACACTTGTAATGGTGACAATAGGTCATCATTGAAGTGAGTAATTTTGATGTGTAAAAGAAGGTAAGACTATTCTAGATGGATAGTACATGTTCTTCCATTTCCGTTGGTATGTGGAACATCACATAACTCCTCACGGATAGAGAGTTATGGCCATGTGAAGTTGGAGAACCTAGGTTTGGGCAATGGACCCAAGTTTGTTTGATGTATAATGGTAGGAGTTTTGATATATTTGTAGGTAATACCATTCTATATGGATAGTACATGTCATTCCATTTTTGTTGGTATGTGGAAAGTCACATAACTCCTCACAGTTTGAGAGTTATGGCCTTACGAATTTGGAGGACCCTCATATGTTGGCTTAAAGCCCCCAAAGTTCAAAGTAGTCAAAGAATAGTTTTTTAGAAGGTAAATAATAAAGTGAAGTGATGAGTGTACTATAATTCAAAGTGAATACAAAATAAATTATTTAAATAATAAATCTAAGGATAAATTACTAAGTTGACAAGTGGTTAGAAGTGGGTTAGCCCTAAAATAAGGAAAGTGGTTTAAGATGGTTAGAAGGTAACCCTTTGAGGTAAAGTGAAGTGATGAGTGTACTATAATTCAAAGCGGATACAAAATAAATTATTTAAATAATAAATTTAATGGATAAATTACTAATTGGATAAGTGGTTAGAAGTTGGTTAACCCTACAATAAGGAAAGTAGGTTAAGATGGTTAAAAGGTAACCCCTTGAGGAAGCTACATGAAAGTATAAATAAGAGGCAAGGCTATCTCATTTTAATTACACTTGAGAATAATGAATATCTACAGGTGACCGAGGTAACCAAAGGATATCTAAGCCAAATTTCAGAGAGAAGGTGAAGTAAAGAAGGCCAAAATTCAAGGGAGGATAAATTCTTTTGATGATGCTTTCTAAAGTATGTTATTTACATGTCATCTCACCATTTTCATAATATCTTTTTTTATAGAATGATTCAAATCGTGAAATTGATAATCCATTGAGAAAACATATCCAATTATCTTTGGTACAAATCTAATATTGTGGGTTGTTGTAGTTTTGGAGTTACACTCCGTGGAAAATAGGGTTTGTGGCTAGTCCTGAAACTAGTCTAAAACATGTGTTTTAGGTAAAAATGTCATAAGTTCTTCATAATAGATCCAAATTAAGTAATACCAAATGTGTTTTTTAGAGTAAAATCTTATTATTATGCGTAAAATTTTCAGATCCATACAAAAAATATTCTGTGCGGGGCACGCTCTACAAGTTTGCTCTCTAGAATAAGCTAGAAGTCAACAAGGTATGCCATTTTTGCTATAACCCCTTTTCTGAGAGGTTCCAAGTAGTGAAACCTAGAGGAATTGCATTAAAAGCACTGAATAACATTGTGTACTATTTTCAGATCTTTATTCATTACAAGTACATAATTATGATTATTTCAATTTAGGGTTGTTGACTAATCCAAAACTAGTCATGTGGGACTAAAGAACAATTTGATGAAAATGCTAGTCTCTTGTTGTTAAAGTTAAGGAAGGTTTGCAGGTATGTGATTATATACACCAGGTATATTAACAAGTTACAAATCATATTTGGATGATGAAATTGATGAGGGATTTTGGTTGAGGTACATGTTGGGTACATGGTTGAGACAAGTAGTTGATGAGTTGACACATACATGAGGTGTATAGTTGATGATGTTGGTACATCATGATGAGTCATAGTTGATGAGTAGTTGATACATGATTGGTACATACTTGGTACATGGTTAGAGGCCCTTGTTAGTAGTATTGTTGACACATGGTTTATGGATGATGTAGCATACTTGTATTGGTATATTATTAGAAGCACATATTGATCTTGGTGATGATTATGAGTTTTTGTGTTATGCTTGGTTGATGCACATCTTTGAGAGTTTTCTTGGTGATTGATCTTGGTGAGTATATCTGATTTGGTTGATAATATTGATGAGATAGGTTTTTGTGATAGGTTGTTTGGACAAGTTGTTGTGACATGTTATTTGTACAGGTTTGGTGCATGGTTGATGCACTTGTTCATGGTACAGGTTGAGGTATAGGTTGGTGCATGGTTGATGCACTTATTTATGGTACATGTTGATAACAGGTCGAGGTACATGTTGATGCATGGTTGATGCATGGTTCAGGTTATTGGTACAGGTTGTTTGGTTCAGGTTGATTGGTATAGCTTTACAACCGTATATCTCATAGTGATAGTGTGACAGTGGTTCCATCATTCTACTTATATGTCAGGACAGTTGGACGGGGCAAGGATAGGTGGTTGTAGCCACCTTCCATTTGTAGCTGGAGAACATAGGGGGTTGTAGCCTCATTCTGGTTATAGCCATAGAATTAGGGAGTTGGAGCTTCCCTTAGGTTGTACCCTAAGAAACTAGGGGGTTGGAGCCTCCTTTCAGTTGTAGCTGGAAAACAAAGGAAGTTGGTGCTTCCGATGAATGTAATTCTTCAAGACATATAAGAAAAAACATTTTGTGGTTTTCTCCCGCTTTGGGTTTCCATGTAAAAACAATGGTGTACTATGTATGTGTATGATTGTTCATTTGTTCATTATTTATTTACTTTGAAAATATTGGATGATAATTCTACATTGATATAACACTTGCATTATATGGTTAAAAAGGATTAGATTTCTCAATTACTGATTCACCCCCCCTCTCAGTAATCCAACACCAAAGGCCTTGGGAGGCCTAAAGTTTTTTCTCCTGGAGGCCAACGTTTTATCTAGGAGGCCCAAAGTCAACCTAGAAGGGCATGACATCACCTCTCTTTCTTTATTTAGGGTTTAATTTGTGAATTTTATGTAAAAAATTGGATATTTCATGTAAACAGGCCATGTCAGCCTTTTTGACCTAATTTTCTAATTGAAGGTCATTGTAATTGTATAAATAAGGGTTTTTTCCCTTGTATTTTTTCATCATGGATTCACTCACTAAGTGAGGTCTGAAATTTGTCTCCCTTAAGGGTCTTTGTCTGAAATTTAAGTGGTGCACAACTCTTGGAGAAGGCTAATTTTGGTGTTTTTGGCATTTTTCTTGGTGGAAAGTATTCAACTAGGCCTATTGCTATATTATTCTTGGTGAATGTAAGTGAATTTATGCAATTCTTGTTTACTTTGAATGGTTATGGTACATTTACTTTTCATTTCTTCCAATATTATGAAATTGCTATCTTTAAACCCTAGGAGGTCAAAGCACATCATGTTATTGTCCTTGTCTTAACAACTTTTCACCTACTAGATTGTGCTAGAAACCATACCTCTTGAGGAAATTGTGTTAGAGCCCTACCATTGTAGCACCGTATCATCATTTTTCTCCATCAAGCCATCATTTACTTCATCCTTGAGCTAAAGAAGAAGAAAAACCGCTAGGGCCTAGGGTTACCTACTTCCTAGTGACCGTTTTCCTTCTAGGGTTTAGTGATTGAGGCCTTGGGTTACCAACACCTCAATCGATATCCTTATTGTCTCTAGCTCTCATATTATCATTTGATTTCTTCAATATTTTCGTTGCTAAAAGTGACTCCATTAACCTTAAAAAACACTGATCTAGGCCTTGCATTTGATTGATTGATGAAAACAACCCTTAAAACTTTTACCTCAAGCTATCTACTAACCTTTCCTAACCCTAGAGTAGAATAATTCACTAACCTTCTTGATTTTGTTACAAAATTAAGCTACAATCAATTATTACAACAATTAAAGCTCTTAAAAGAAATTGCAAAAGTTGATTTTTACATTGCCTAATAAGCTTTCGACAAGTGCTAGCATATTGCTATTGTTGATTATCATTTTCGGTCATTGTGAAGCCTAATTTAAGGCATTGATTGTGAATCTTTTATCATATATATTTCTGTTATAGACTTATGTTGGCTTAATCTTGCATCAACTTATTTCTTTTATTAACAAGTCCAAGGTTTTATGAAGCACTAACATCAAATCATACTTGCAAAATATATTGTTTTCTTGTTGCTTTGTTTTGGGAAGGTACACTAAAGCACATCATTGCTTCATTTACTAAAAATTTGGGACTTTCTAATCAGTGAATTGTGGGGAGGGATATATTTTATTGACACTTCCACCTTTACCTTCTTAAACCCCCAGGTCACTGGGGACGTCTACCCTGGGCTATCAACCCTAAATAGAAAGATGTGTCTTATTAAGGTGATAGTGATAGGACAACCTCCTATTACACCAATTTTCCCTCCTTTATCCTTTTCCTTTGGGAAAAGTACAAATTGCACGATAAAATTTTGGCGATGTTTTCGGGGAACACTGAGTCAATTCTCCTCAAGACAACACTTTTCAATAATCCTTTCCTCAAAAGCCTTTACTTTACAAAGCTTACCTATTAAATCCACCAAGGGTGATCCCCTCATCCCTTTGGTAGTTTCAAGAAAACTATTTGGTGACTCCACAAACCTCAGGGAGATATACCAACCCTCCCTAGTCGTTTAGAAGAAAACCTCCCCAAAACTCTCTTGTAGTAAAATCATTGTTTGGAGGTAATATTCCATTAAACACAATGTCTAGCGCTAGAACTCGGACCATCAATCCAAATCTAGCCAATAACTAGATGAAATGGTCATCCAAGCTCTTTAT
Source organism: Picea engelmannii (assembly GCA_009831015.1). Taxonomy (NCBI): domain Eukaryota; kingdom Viridiplantae; phylum Streptophyta; class Pinopsida; order Pinales; family Pinaceae; genus Picea; species Picea engelmannii. The sequence goes on from ML780276.1 coordinate 581,264, forward strand.
ACCATTAGACATAACATGTATACTAGGTTACCCTAGGCAAATGCCCCCCAAGTATGAAAAATGGTTTCCTAAGTTCACTGGTAATGATTCAGTCAGTGCCGAAGATCACATGAGTAATTTCTGGGACTTCTTTCAGCTTCATCCCATTAGTGATGATGCTGAGGATCTAGCTATGAAATTATTCTTTGCTACCCTCCATGATGGTGCTAGATATTGGTACAATGGGCTCCCCGATGCTAGTATTAAAGCCATGGATAGGTTGGAGGAAGTTTTCCTCAAATGATGGAGTGTAAAGGAAGATACCAACATGCTATTATTAAGGTTGAACAACCTTGTGAAACAAGAGAATGAAATTGTTAGAGATTTCCGTGACAAGTTTGAAACTTTCATGCAAAAGATCCCAGTGAGCCATCATCCTTCTGATAGTTTCCTTCTCTTCCTTTATACCAAAGCCTTCACAAGACAACTGGGATATCTCCTCAGAGATAAGGCCAATAAAACAATCCAAGAAACCCAAGAGATAGCTACAAGGATTGAAGACAACCTTTCATCATCTAGAGTTGAACCTTTCTCAACCCCAAGAGTCAGAATGGATGCTAAAACTAAAACAATTCACAATACTGAACCTATCTCAGACATTAGCACTAGCCTAGCAAATCTACAACTGACTATAGATGGCATGGTAAAAACCTAGGAATTGATGATGAATAGAATTGTCAACCTATAAAGAGCCCAACAACAAGCCCCTAGGGTTCCGTACAAAGGGAAATTCCAGAAGGGAAACCAAGTATTTAAACCAAAGCATGATCAAGAGGTTCCCAATACTTTATCCCCTACAGATATAGTGGATGAAAACCCTTGGTGATAACCATGCATTGAGTGACATTGGGAGCATGAGTGTCCTTTCAACAATGGTGACCATGACCAAGTAAACATTGTTAACCCCACCGTTGAAAAACCTCAATATTTCCTTAATGTCACACTCAAAGAACATCAAGAAGGCACAAATGAAGCATCTAGGAAGGCTAGTATCGAGGTCATAAATAACCTTGACCAAGAATCAAGAGAGAAGTTGAATAAGCAATAAATACAAGTATATACTAGGAAAAAGGGAATGAACCAACCTACCTCTAGCAGTCCCACAATATCACAAACAAGACCTCCACCCATGAACATCCTTCTTCCTAAGAACCCTCCCAAGACTAATAAAATTGACATGAAATTTGATTTTGAAGGTGCACTAGAAAAAATGCATGTGAGTATTCCCTTGAGAGAGGTCATTAAGGTACCATCTGTAAAGGAATGATTCAATTTTTTTTTCAAAAATTTAGATGAGCCAATGGACCCTCCTATCATGTTACAAGTAGATCACTTTAGGGTTCAGTACAATGGACATCCACCTTTCTTCATGACCTTACTAATTAACAACAAGTACCTTAACAATTGCATGATTGATTCAGGGGCAGGTGCTAACATGATGTCCTTGAAGGTCATGGAAATATTGGGCCTAAAAGTCACGTGACCCTACAGGAATGTGTGCGGTTTTGAGTCCAGGGCCATACCCACTCATGGGGTAGTTGAAAATGTCAAAGTTTCCTTGGAAGATACCTCGAGAGAGTGTTCCATATGGATATTGTGGTAGTGGATGTCCGAGATGTATGGGGGATGTTATTATCCAAAAATTTCATTGCAATGTTGGGGGGAACTTTGGAGATGGATCTCACCTATATTAATTTTCCTATGAAGGATGGGACAATAAGCCACCTCCCAAATGTGCCAATGGCCAAAGTCCATGTGCAAGAAATTGATGATGATATTGAAACTAACAAAACACATGAACCTGTCAAAGAATGTCTTCTTGTATTCTCCCCTGACGATATGCCTTTTTCTACAGAGGAATACTTTGATAAAATACAATGTCCGAAGAAAGAGGAATATTAGCAACTCCTAAACAAATATAAGGACAAATAAGTTGGGATTGTCAAGTTATAAAATAAAGGGGAGGATGACATACTGATTCGACCGTCCCAACAAGAAGTCTTCAAAGAAAAATCCCACCTTCCTCCCTCAAGACAATACACTAGGGTTGTGCAAGAGACATCCAAATTCAAGACCAAGGAGTATACCGAGGGAGATATGGTCTAGATGTGGGATACAAATAAAGGAGATCCTACTACTGTCAAAGGGAGTACACAATGTTGGCTTGGTCCCTTCAGGGTTGGAAGGAAGTCAATCAATGATGCCTAGTATTTATCCACGTTGGAAGGAAGAAGACGTCCATTACCAGTTGGTGGACACCTCCTTAAGCCCTATTGGGGGGAAGAGACTTGAATTCACAGGTAACTGCAGGTAAGTAGGTAGTAATTTCCATTCATTGTATATACCATCTTTATTTCATGATAGAATAGTTGTATTTCCATTGTATATATGCTTGCTTACTTTGTATTTCATTATATCATATATGAGCTAGGGGTGATCACCACCCCAAATGATTACTAATAAATTTTGTTGAGATCTAGCAGGTCACAGGTTATGCCAGATATGCCGAGGTTCTCATGCGCTCTACGGTGAGCACATGTCCCCGATTTGGAGCCAAATGTTATATAACCTAGGGATAACTAAGGAGATTATGTCTCAAGGCCCACATGTCCTAGACATGGAGTACCGAGAGCCATATTGAATTGAGCCTGGCCCTGGTCCTGGAGGGCCCATGCTTCTTCTTCAACATCTCCATCCTATCAACAACAAAATCATCCATCCCATCGACCTGGTCCTTCAGCAGCAGTGGGTCTTTCTCCATGAGGTAATGAGTTCAAGTATCATGGTATGTGACTCTGATTTTCAAAACATTTGAATATGTGCATTTAATTCTCTTTTTCTTTAGGATGTGTGCTTGGATCTTATGCCTTTTGACTTTTCCATACCTGGGGGGAATAATAGGATGCCCTAGCAAGCTGGTTCGTTTAGGAGTGAGTTGCCACTGGGTGGCTTCATGAAAGGCCATCATCCATCCCCACCATACTTATCACTTTTCATCATCTTCCGACTCATCCATCCCCTGTATTGGGTTAAGGGTTGTACCTTGCCTCATGGGAAGAAGGGGCTAAAGGCCCAGGGGGTAAAAGTATTTGGAAAAAGATAAAAGATGAAAGAAGAAAACCTTCAGATGCTTCATCGAGGTATCCTCGAGAAAGCAATAAAAGGCTTCTCGATAAGAAAAAGGAGGGACCCATAAAATAAATAAACTCAAGACCTAGTTGGAGGATAGGGGGTCTCATCACGAGCCAACCTATTAGGTCCATGGGCATGTAGCGGTATGACACTGCCATTTAGCTGGTCACCACGCTAGGGTAGTGTTTCTTAGTAGCATGGCCAAGAGAAAGGGGATCTCATCACAAGCCAACCTTCTCATCTCTGTGAAATGCTTGTGGGTAACACTGTCACCACTAGTCACCACACCAGGGCAGTGTCCCCCAGCTATTCTCTTGAAATAAAAATCAATAAGACAAAGAACAAAAAAGGAATTGAATGGGATAGGAAACATTTTCATCTAGAATAAGGTGTATCTCATTCACTTCAGAGGCACCCACACGAAATCCCTACATTTCCCTTTCATCACTACACCCATTTCCCAAACATCCCCTTACGATCTCATGCAATTACATGACCTAGATTGGTATTCACCCAGGGACACCCCACACTTAAGGAGAATTATCCAAATAGGACATCCTGAGGTCCTCTCCAAACCTATCTTGTAGAATAACATAACGTCTTTGAGCACTTGTTTGGGAACATCGGGGATTTATGCACATGTTTGGGTAACTTGATGATTAGATGTGATTGACATTGCTATGATCCCTATGACTTATGATCCCATGGAGGGCATACTTGTTGTTGTTGCAGGGCCACACCCAACAGACAAGTACACATGGGGAGATGATTAGTTCGGAGCTCCATAGGGATAAAATCCCACCATATGGATGTTGAGACCCTAGCTAGGGGTAGACATATACCAAAGGCTTGCACCAGAGAGAGAGGAGGATGTTCCACCAGAGACAACCTTGTAGGCTAGACCCAGGGGGGTCTTTCCCTCCCACTATGATATTGGCCATGGAAGGCCCATGACGTCACCTTTGTGACCCTTGATGTTACCCAGTGTTAGATGGACACGATGGAGGCAGTTGTGTGCCAAGTGGCACGTGTGGCATGATTTAGAGGCCTTCAGAGGCCTAACGTTTTACTATTGGAGGCCAAAGTTTCATCTAGGAGGCCCAACTTCACCCTTTAAGGGCATGAAGTCACCTCTCTTGCTTGATTTAGGGTTTAATTTGTTAATTTTATGTAAAAAGCTGGATATTTCATGTAAACTGGCCATGTTGGCCTTTTTTACCTAATTTTATAATTGAAGGTCATTGTAACTGTATAAATAAGGGTTTTTTCCCTTGTATTTTTTCATCATGGATTCACTCACTAAGTGAGGTCTGAAATTAGGCTCCCTTAAGGGTCTTTAGCTGAAATTCAAGTGGTGCATAACTCTCGGAGAAGGCTAATTTTGGTGTTTTTGTTATTTTTCTTGGTGGAAAGTCTTCAACTAGGCCTATTGCTAGATTATTCTTGGTGAATTTATGTGCATTTCTACAATTCTTATTTACTTTTAATGGTTATGGTACATTTACTTTGCATTTCTTCCAAGATTATGAAATTGCTAGCTTAAAACCCTAGGAGGTCAAAGCACATGTTATTGTCCTTGTCTTAACAACATTTCACCTACTAGATTGTGCTAGAAACCCTACCTTCTGAGGAAATTGTGTTATATCCCTACCATTGTAGCACCCTAGCATCATTTTGCCTCATCAAGCTATCATTTACTTCATCCTTGAGCTAAAGAAGAAGAAAAACCGCTAGGGTCTAGGGTTACCTACTTCCTAGTGGTTGTTTTCCTTCTAGGGTTTAGTGATTGAGGCCTTGGGTTACCAACACCTCAATCACTATCCTTCTTGTCTCTAGCTCTCATATTATCATTTTATTTCTTCAATATTTCCACTACTAAAAGTGACTCCATTAACCCTAAAAGACACTGATCTAGGCCTTGCATTTGATTGATTGATTAAAACAACCCTTAAAACTTTTACCTCAAGCTATCTACTAACCTTTCCTAAACCTAGAGTAGACTAATTCAATAAACTTCTTGTTGTTGTTACAAAAGTAAGCTACAACCAATTATTACAACAGTAAAAGCTCTTAAAAGAAATTGCAAAAGTTGATTTTTACATTGCCTTATAAGCTTCCGACAAGTGATAGCTTATTGCTATTGTTGATTATCATTTTTGGTCATTGTGAAGCCTAATTTAAAGCATTGATTGTGAAGGTTTTATCATATATATTGGTGTTATATATTTATGTCGGATTCACATTGCATCAGCTTATTTCTTTTATCAACAAGTCCAAGGTTTTATGAAGCACTAACATCAAATCATACTTGCAAAAGATATATTTTTCTTGTTTCTTTGTTCTGGGCAGGTACACTCAAGAACATCATTGCTTCATTTACTAAAACTTCAGGACTTTCTGATTAATGACTTGTGAGAAGGGATATATTTTATTAACACTTCCAACTTTACCTTCTCAAACCCCTAGGTCACCGGGGGTGTCTCCCCTGGGATATCAACCCTAAATAGAAGGAGGTGTCTTATTAAGGTGACTATGATAGGACAACCTCCTGTTACACAAATGTTCCCTCCTTTAGCCTTTTCCTTTGGGAAAAGTAGAAATTATGCGATAACATGATGCATGAATATGATCCTAAGAACTTTTTTATCAATGGAATATACTTACAAGTATCAAGATGGTTGATTGATATTATAACAGGGACATATTAGGGAAGAATACATTTTTCCAATCATTACCCTTATTGCTCCTCAAGAATTTACCATTGCTCAATGGTGGGTGTTGTGATGTTTAGAGAAATGTGTCTTGTGCCAAAATGATTAGTTCATGTCCCTATGTGATGATGACATGTTTAAGTAGATTCGACATTGTGATGATGATCTTGTGGTTTATTGGTTAGGTAGGTGTATATCACATTGCCCCCTTTTATTGTTTTACTATTATCATCATTTCTATATGGTTCCTACATTTACAATGTGTCATTACTATATTGATGGTGGTATTGAGATCATATGTGAGCACCCTAGTGGATTTGAGATGTATATTCACTTTACTCACTTGATTATCATGTATACTATGGTTATTTTGAGGGTGATTTCTTCATGCGCACATGTTGATGGTGATTGGGATCATTTAATGGTTAATTACACATGATATTGTTAGATGGGAGCCTCTTATATTAGTGCCCTAGTTCTTGTGGTGAAATTTCACTAACACTATGGTTTATCAAGGGGTTGAGATGATGTTTAGATGGAGTGTTACCTTCTTGCACACATGTGTAGGAATTTTTATTATTTTTTTATTATTTTTTGGCTCGAGGACAAGGCCATACCCAGTCATTGACACCAGGATTCATGCATGACACATTTGGGAACATGTATACATGCTATGTTAACTCTGTTATCCCTTGACTAGTGGTTGACATGTTTTTGGTCTAGTTGTTTGACTTGGAAAATGTGCCACTCATTATTTTAGTGGGTTGACTCACTGTTGGAGGCTATTTTGGGTATCGATTTACACTTGAAACTCTTTGTATTGGAATTTTGGGTTCAATTTGGTTCTTCAATATTTTTTCCACGTTGGATACTCCTTTGGATTCCTACACATTCCACTTGAGAACTGATTGTACACTATTTCTAATGGATTGACCTCCTCAGAGAAGAGAAAGGAGAATGTTGGAGCTCTCTTTCACTTGCATGAAGCATTCATCCCACTTCTTTGACTCTTCTAGATGGATATATGTACGTGTGGCATGGCCACTTATATTTTGTTATTTCTTTGACTTGTTAGTTAGGGTTTTAGCATGGATAATATTATTTTATTGAAGTAGGTTTTGAGCTCTTAATCTATTTAAGATGAAATCATCCTACTGTAATGATTGTTGAAAGTTTGTAGAGACATAGACTACTATTGTTACTTTTGGAGTTTGGAGCTTGTGATGTTGGAACTTAAATGTTGAATATAAGATCTTTAACTTCTATCATTTCAAGTTTGTTGTGAAGAGCATAATCCAAGTATAATTGTTCCTTGTTTATGAGATTTTTGTTGATGGATTGTTTCCTCTTAAATTTTTTGTTTTCTTCATTGGATGAAAGTGATGAATGAGAATGGATTTTCATGGTTAGAGATCTCTTTAAATAAATTGTTTTCAGTTATATACATTATCTTCTCCAAACTTGATCAAAGTTTTTTTCATTAGAAAAAAGATAAGAGTTATGGAATTTGTAAAACAACATTAAATTTGTGGCTATAACATGCTTTTTATCATTGTAAACACACTCTAAAATTGGTGAAATAAGCACATTTTGAGAATCCCTTTGAGACCCCATAAGCCCAATGATATATAGGCACTAGTCTTTCTTTACAAGCCTTAAAAAATCTCATAAACTAAACCTTTCCTTGGCTGGAAAGAAATCTGGAAAAAATTAGTTTGATAAATCACAATTTTCAGCTCTTTCTTTAGGAAATAAACTTGCCACTAGTTGGGTGTGTGAGATATGAAAGTTTATACTAGAACATTAATCATTTTAGATCTCCTAATTGTATCCAAAAGACTCTTTCTTTTGAAAGCCCCAAAAATATGCATTTCATGATTATCTCTTTGAAAGATTTAAACTTCTCTTGAACTCATATAACTTGTTCATTTCAATCATTTTCATTGGATACTTTGTGAAGCAAATTAAATCTAGACATATACATCAGCCACTTATATAAATTTCTACATTTACATCGAACCTAAAAGATATCCATCATTCACATACACCATAGATTCAATTCATTTCATATTATATTTGGGATTAAACCTCAACATCTATAATAAGCTAGATCAACACTAAGTCATTTAAATTCCTTAAAACCCTTCCCATCGATTAAAGAATTAGTTCTCAAGGGATTCACCCTTTGTTTTGACAAGTATCTTAAATTAAAGAGCGGGAGTGGGTCATTGATGTGACAGTGGGTGACCCCTCCAAGTTTCTCTTGGAGCCATACCTAGTGATTTGGCACTTTGGCACCTTTGGTGTGGATATAATCAGTAACAATGCCTACTTAAAACCATGATATAGTATGTTGGAATCATATTAGGCAAAAACCTACCTTCAATAGGGAATTAACAAATCCTACCCAATCTTGTGAAATATTTTTTGTATTATTAATATAAATATCCCATTTTAATTAAAAATTGATGTAGGATAAAATAGTCAAATACTTCAAAATAACATAGGTTCAAAGTGAGGATATAATAAAAAGCTATGTTGCATGCGTTTTGAGAACACAGGAAGTGAGGGACATGAGAACTGTTTCTAATATCCTCTCAAACTTCCAATGAAAAACAAGTTAAGAACACCAAAAACATATATTATATAAAATGGAAAATATTAAAAATACCAAAAAAAACAAAAATATCTAGAAAATGTGACTTTTAAAAATTAACTTAACCATGATGCCCTAAATTCCCATGTAGATATTTAATAGAATTTGTATTAGTTAGTTAGTTAACATTCATTAGTTAATTTAGTAATGATAATATACAATTCATAATAATCTAACTATCTCAAGCATTCCTAGGTGTTCAATAATTTCTTAATTATGGGTTTAGTTTCTTGTTTATAGAGTAACCTCAAAGGCTATCGCCTCCAGTAGACCCTTGGATGAGCACATTGATAGCTTTTGGAGGCTTATAAATTAATTTAGTGGGTGAACATTTATCTTTGTCTTATCTAGGTGGATATATGGGGCCACCCATTATTTCTATTGACTAAGAGATGATCCTACACCTTACCAGTTTTACAATGATTTTGTAGGTCCTAAACTTTTGATGCATTTTTTGGGCAGTTCCCATGCATTTTTGGTGAGACATAGCATGGCCAAATACATAGAGCTCAAAATAAGCTTTTAAATGGTCCAAGAAATTCCCCAAGTCAATTTTATGTGAAATATGTGGGCTTAGGAAGTTAACGTATTAACTAGTTTCCATGGGGTCTATGTTCTTTTTTCCATTTCATCTCCCAAATTTAAAGTTTTGGATCTTAGGGTTTTAGATTTTATATTAAAAGGTAGTTTGAGCCTATTGTGATGGATTTTTGTGAATGAAGGTAGCTAACAAATATCTTCTTAGAGATAAGATACCACCATTTTAGCCAGTTTATATTTCTTTGCATATTGCAGTGTTTTCACTATTTCATTCATTAATAGAGTTTGAGTTTCATTGTATTACTTTTCTCTTTGCAATATCTTTGGGTTATTTTTCTTGTTATTTCTATCTTCATATATTTCTCAACATAATCCAAATAAGTGGTATTAGAGAAATATGATTTTTATTGCTTTTTTATGCATGTCTCTACAAGGTCAAAGTACAAGGAGTTGGGCCTTGAACTAACCAATCCCAGTGAAGACTTCTCTCGCTAACCCAAATAGCCTCCCATGGTAGAAAAAATGAAATATGATGGAGTAGGAGATCCTATCAATATGTTGCTTGAGAAAATCCTCAAAATACAAAGGAACAAGATGATGGGTGATTTCACCCAGATCCTCAGATGACTCTTGACGACGACATAGACACCTTCAAGAGGAAGCCACTTCAGAAGTACCATGTCCTTCAAGGTAGATGTTAACTTTGATATTCCTTTGTTTTAAGGAAATATGGACGCAAAATTATTTAGAGAAATGGTCAAGTTCGCTATAGGGTTATTACTCTATTCATAAATTTTCTAATAGTGAGAAGATCACCTTCATGCTCCTAAAGTCCCTTCCCCATATCAAATATTGGTGGAACACTCACTATGTGCAACACATCGAAGATGAATTTTAATTTTTTGGGACAAAACCCACTTGGGCAATATTCATTGACGCCTTCAAGGAGGAATTATACCTTGTTGGAAACTATGATCAAAAATACACAAGATGGACAACTTTGCACCATGAGAAATAATAGGAAGTGGTAGAGTACACCAATACCTTACATAATTTGGGTTCACAAATGGGTATTAAGGATTTAGAGTGACACTTAATTCTAAAATACCTTAGTGGCCTACACAAGTACATCCAAACAAAAATGCAGTTTTTCAGTATATGTTTGGATGATATCCTCATTGTTACTGCCTCTCTCACTTAGGGGTAACTAGAGGAGATCATGCCTCATGGCCCACAATGAAGATAGTGATCCCAATGATGATGATGATCAATATTCTCCATTGAAACCCTCATATTCCTCCCCCCTCATGATTGTGTAACTTGTTCCATTTAACTTCATCAGTATGGTTCATCCTAGGAAGGTGACCCGACACATAGGAGGTACTCTTAGTCATTGTTTCATATAAAGTGTCATATTTAATGCATTAGCAATTTAGGTGAGGATCATGGGTTGAAGTCAAATAATGGATCATGATTGCTTGGAAGTTATGTTTTTTTCCTTGTTTCACCTTGGTGGCCATCTTATGTGCCCTATTATAGTGTTTTCACTCGTAGGGAAAGGGGTACTACTAGGGGATTTGATAGGGGTAGCATACCACTCCATTCCATACTTAACACTTTTCATCCTAGGGCCTTCCACTATGTACTTATATTCTGGAATTGTTGTTACATGTACAACAAAATTGTGTGTACCTTCATTGTGCTATGAGAAGAAAGGATAGAATGTAGAGGATGATGCAAATACTAAAGGATAAAAAAGAAAACATGTTAAAAAAGAAAAAAACGATGGGATATAAATGACCAATTCAAAAGTCATAGGTCAACTTGAGCTCTACCCTTTGCTATGAGGTGATCGCCCCTAGTCCTAATGAACTAAATTCATATCAATTAAAATGACTTTATCTCAACAAGAAAATAATGAATGCTTGAAACTTGGAAAGGGGACTTGTGAAGCAACAAAAGAATATCAAAAGACAATAAAGGGGTTTGGAATAAACACATTGTCGAGAATAGGGTATCTCAAGAAGAAAATTCTCCCTCTACAAAGGCACTCATGGAAATGAAACCCCACATGTCCTTGCATGTCAATGATACCATGACCACAAAGTCAACCCCTTCCACCTAATTCACTTATACTTACACTTTGAAGGTTTTCTTGGGAACTGCCTCTCTAATTGGGTATTGGCACACCTATTAGGGTCTTATGATGGTCCTCCCGTAACTAAACTTGGAAAATTGCATAAGGTCTTATGCTAGTGTGAAGTTTGAAGAAGATACCTGGGTGAATTTCTTACATGGATTATGTATTAAATAATGGATTAATTTGTATGATACTAATGATTGGTATCTTGTGGTGTTGGTCCCACATGACGTTTTTGATCTTGTTTGATCTTTAAGCACTTTTGACATGGTTCTTGGAGGAAATTTCCATGATGATACCTAGGACGTTGAGAATTATTTTGAGGATGTTGCATAGTTTGTGAAGAGCATTGCACCTTTCTATGATTATACATACCTTGGGGAATTTCCCCACACCTCCTAGACCTTGGATGTTGGACATATGAGCATGGATATTGCATATACAACAAGATGTACCATTGAAAGGTAAAGAAGTCCCATAGGTTGGATAGAGCACCCTTGAGCATATTAGGGTTTTATTGGATGATGTTTCAATTGGAGATGATGTCACACCTCTTGGGAGAGGTCATGGAGCCCTCTTTAACTACGACATAACACCCTAGTTCTTGGACGTTACATTTATGATGATGACATCATGCTTGATGCTTGATGAGCCAACCTAGCGTGGGAGCATCCTTCTTGATGATGAATTAGAACTTGGTAGTGATGATACATGACCCTTGGGGTGATGAGAACTTATATTTGATGATGCTTGCACCTCTTCATGGAGGGATGCAGCCTTTGGAGGCACATTTTCACCTTTAGAGCATGACATCATGGCCATTGGAGGCTTCTACGCCACATGTGTCACCTTTTGAGGGGAAATATAGATGTATTATCATTGTGCCTTTATGTTTGAGGCTATTTGGGCGGTCGACCTTGACCTATCTCATTTATATCATGGATATTTTATGTTTTTAGGGGATTTGAGGGTTTATAGTACCAGGGTTGCCTCATATAAGAAGGCAAGCACTCCTCATTGTCAAATCACAACTCACACTTGTGGAGAACATCATTACTTGTCTTATTTTCTCTCTTCATCATGGATTACTTATGTGCACCTTTGAAATATTGATCTAATGGATGATTTTTCTTATTTTGGTGGATGTTTTATGAAACTAGGGTGTCCTCATGCATAGAAACTTGGTCTAGTAAGTGGTCTTTTCCAAGTATTTATGTTTTTTTTCATGGTATTTAGTGAATTCTCTATAAAAGTGGTGATAAGTTGCATCTTATCTTGTTTCCATGGATAATTTTTGCCAGAAACCCTAGGGAAGGATTGTAATTGGTCACCCCCTTCCCTTGTTTTATCCATCTTAATTTCGTTGAAGCATACAAGGTCAAGGTTAAGGATTGTGAGTGGACATCCTCCTAACCTTGTCTTTGAGGTTGAAATCTAGTGTTTATGAGGGGATAACTCTACGGTTTGACCTAGTTCCACTTGACCTTGTGCTAGATGCTCTAGAAGAAGCAGGATGACACCTAAGGTTTATGAGGGGAGAAACTCTAGCGTTTGTTTTCCTAGAAGTTTTGATCTAGGATTATGATTGAATAATCATAGGGTTAAATATTCAAGTATAACTTTTCTTTTAGCATCCTTTCAATTTATTTCATTGATTCCATATGCCCAAGGACTTAAATAAGGCACTGATATTTCTCTTGCTACAAGTGATTACAAGCCATAGTTTAGCTTCTCTCTCCCAAACGACTTAGTGCTAGTCTTAGGATTTTGCATTTGAATTTCATTTCTCATCATCTATATCTCAACACCTTGCATTATGGATTAGGGTCATTGTCTAACATCATCATTTCTAGATTAATTGTGTTTTCATCCATTAGGATTTCATCGAATTGCATTCATCTAACATAGTTTAATGTTCTTTCTTTCAAGCAACCATTATCTTATGATTTAATAAGTCTCTTACTTAACATTTGGAATATTTTCCATTGGATTCTTGTTAATTTAGGACTAATTTACTATTTCTATTATAAAATTGCTATTGCTCAAGTATATTATCTCTTATTTCAAGTTTATTTGCAACAACTATTTCTCTATTTGATAGCTAGTGTATTGACCTTTTTTATCTTTCTTTTAGCTAGTGTTTCGGGGAATTTAAATTGATTTTATATCTTAGAAAGCATCATTGATTGTATTAACATCACTCTTCACACATACAATCAACTTGCCTTGCCTAATTCATTTTAACCTTTCCCTTGACTTTGATCTAGCTTTTCAAGTAACCAAAATAGGGGGCCATAAACTTGCCTTTAACTTGATATAGGATCTCTTGAGGGTGCTAGGGATGTAACATCCCCATTTTTAATCCCCAGTTTAGTGATGTATAATGTAAATATGATGTATGGCCACCAACCAAGCAGTGAAATATGTAAAATTTGTATATCGGAGATAAAATGTATTGTTGGCTACAAACAGACGTAGACAAAGACATGGGGGATAAGTTTCCAAAAGAGAGGGGGGGACTCAAGGAGGGGGGTTCAAGGGGGGGGGATTACCCATTCCTATTAAATCAAAACCATATTTCCAAATTATATTTACTATGAACCTTCTATTTCCTTTGGAGTGTGTCCTAGATCCGATTATTGAATACATGTAAGAGGGTTGGTCTGCGAAGTCACCTCACATAGTTATTGAGAGCATGTGTTGAGTACAAGAAAACGTGGGAGGAGTGTGAGAGACAATAAAATCATTTTGGGAAGGAGTGAGAGTCAAGAAATCGTGGGAAGAGAAGGACAATTCGTATTGGAAAAGAGAAAAAATTTTTATGGGAAGATTTTTGGGGTAGCAAGAGAGTTCTGAGTGCTGAAGCTTGAAGGAAACCATGGTGGGAATGTGTAACAACTTGTTGAAACTGTAAATACATGGGGAAGTAGGTTGTAGGATTGTGATTAATATTATGAGAAATAATGTGTAAAAGTGAGCAAGTAAGTTTTTGTTGTGATAATTCATGTGCAAATATAGATTTCTAGAGTCCCCAACAAATATATTTTATGTCCAACCTGTGCTAGAGCCTTGGAGGGAAGTGGGATAGCTTGAGGGAATTCATGGTAGAGAAGGTGATCCCATTCCTTAGGTTGTGTGGGTTTATGGGAAAGGGAGCTGGTGGATTGGGATGGATAAATGAATTTAGTTGTTTAGAGGGGACATTAGCCAACCTTAGGAACCACCGTCTCTTATGGATTCAAAACCCTAGCTCAAGGGTTATTTTATGTTGATAAATGGAACAAGAAGTCTACAATTGGGTGGAACATTTTTCCTCTGCAACAAGTTGCATATTTGATAAGATAAGTTTTCATAACCACTGTGTTTAATTATGTTGAGTGTCGAGTTAATTATTGTGCATTTCACTCTGAAGTTTATCTTATATATTGTTACATGTCGTGGGTAAAATGATGCATTCAAATCTATGTTTTTATGTGAATGAATGTTGTTGTATGTGTTTAAATATTGTTGCACACGTTTAAATTAATTGCATATACACTTTTAATTGGTATGGACAATAGCATGAACTTGAATGTCATGTTGTGTATTTTCCACATTTAGAATTGGTATCCGAATTATAATTTGGTCAATTTTAGGAGTAGCGTGACTTAGCTTGAAGGTTGGGTACGTTACAGAGTGGTATCAAAGCTTCTGGTTCAACACCAGACTTGTATGGGCCAAAGACTAGTGTGAATTAGCTAAATTCATTGTTGTAGAGTTTCATCTATGAAGGATTTGGAGAAATTTGTGAAACCAAAGTGAAATCCCAAAATTTCTAAGCAAATTTAGGTAGAATTTGTACTTGGAATGGTTTAGGAGATGATCGATGGCATTGATGAGTTAAATTTGGTCTGGGAGACTAAAATTTTTGCTTTTATGGTGACCAAAGAGTTATAAAAAATCAATGGTTGAGATTGCATTTGATTTTGACATTGATTGTCCAGATTCATCCTAAATTTCCTCAAAATTCTAAGTTTTCAAAGTTTGGTGGAATTCATGGATAAATTTAGTTCATCGAAGAAAAATCACCAATCATTGATGGAGTTTTCGAGGTTCAGCAAAATTCATGAACAAATTTGGTTCGTCAAAGAAAATTGTCGATCGTCGATGGAGTTTTCAAGGTTTAACAAAATTCATGAACAAATTTGGTTCGTCAAAGAAAAATTACCAATCACCGATGGCGTTTTCAGGTTTTGGAAAAATTCTTGGACAAACTTGGTTTGTCGAAGAAAAATCACTGATCGCTGATGTAGTTTTCTGAGTTCATAAAAATTCGTGGACAAATTTGGTTCGCCAAAGAAAATTGTCGATCATCAATAATGGGAAAAGAGGAGGATGACATGGCCAATTTAGCGTATGATAGGTGGACATCATTATCCACATTTCATGCCATGTCAGCCAAATTTCCACATCATCATTCACGTGTCATGCCACATCAACCAAGGAATTTGTCGATCATCGATGAAGTTTTGGGAATTGACTGCCCAGATCGCATTTAATTTGGTGATCAATGATTGATATTCATATTCAAATTTGGTGAAATGTGATGAATTGAAGGTTGATATCACTTTGATTTTGAGATCGATGACCTAGAGTCATCTTAGATTTGGTAAAAAATTTCTAAGTTTTCAGAGTTTGAGAAGTTTCTGCGAAGTCTGAATGAAACTTATAAGAAAATCGTCAGTCATCGATATAATTTTAGGAGTTTGGAAAATTTTGAAGAAGTTAAAATGAAACTTAGAAGAAAATTGTCGATGCAAAGAAATGAGTTGATCACTGATGCAAAAAAATAAGCTAATCACTGATGAAAATAAATAAGATGATCATCGATGAAGGGAAAAGAGGATAATGACATGGCTGAATCAAGGGATGATAGGTGGATATAAACAACCACATGATATTCCATGTCAACCAGATTGCCATGTTAGCAAAAATAGACAATTTACAACAAAAAAGTCTAGAACCAAAAACTTGTTTTGGCCGTAACAAGAGTGTTTCAACTCAGAACTAAATGAAATTTTAGGGGTATGTCCGCAGTGATGAGGGTTACATGAATTCCTATTTGGATCATTGGCTATTTCTTCTTTATTTTTTTGAAAAATGTAAATTAACGGTTTTTAAAGATATGGGTTGTCCTTAGTAACTGACGGCCAAATAAAAGTGAAAATTTGTTAGATAAATCAAAAATTAGGCACAAAGATACCCACTTGGGATCCTAGCAAAATTTAAAAGGGGTTGGTGTGGGGATACTTAAACAAGGAAAAATCCACTATTCTCGGGCACTTTTTGGGGATTTTTGAAATCTTCAAAGGAAGAAAAAGGACGCCAAATAACTAATCCAAATTTGTTTATTTATTCAAAATTTTATCTTCTCATCAGTCCAGACCACTTCTTTTTGAGGGAGATTTATCCATTTTTCTCCATTTGGGGGATAACCAATTTTGGAAAAAGTGTAAAAGCACAAAGTCGTCATTCCAAATTTATATAGAATTTGACTAGAGTATCAAATTCCAAATATGATAGTTTATGTGTGTTAACAATCATAAATTCTATCTGTGCTCGATACAAAAGTTTTCCTGATTCCTGATAGATTTTCTATTACAAAGGGCAGAAAATGGTCTCTCAGAAAAATTTCATTAGTAAAAAAATAACACAATGAGTGGAAATTGCAAACTTCAGAAGGTTGTAACTTTTCAGTTAGAACCCAGAATGAGGCATGAGTATAGTCATTTGAAAGATTATTCAAAGATGAATGTATTTAAAGAATTAGAATTTGGCTTAGTGCATTTGTTTTATTCATAAATTGAGATGAATAATGGATTGTAACATAATTACAAAAATATTTTACAATATGCATAGCTATAACAACAATTTTTGCATGCACGTTTTTGTAGAATTAGAGGTACAAGAAAGCATATCTAGTTCCTGCATGAGTAATAGAGATATGTAGGATACCCAAGGATCTTTCCATGGGGAGAAGGTCAAATATTTACATGTCAGCATGGGAAATGTAGAGCTGAGTCCAGTGGGTATAGAATCAAGGTGGAGTTGGTTGATACTATGATAATCTTGTAGAAGGAAGTGCAAAGCTATAAAGAAGACAATGAAAGGATGATAAGATCCAAGGAGGAGATGATATAGAGTCTGAATATGTTGCAAATACAAGTCAATAAAGATTCTAACACAAAACAAGAAGTCATTGCAAGATAAGTAGAAGCATATAGATCTCATGATAGGAGGGATGACCATGGGGGATCTAGGAGAAAAATGAGTGTTAGTAGACATCATCAATATCATTCACGAGGAAAATCAACCAGAAGAGCACATGCATGTTCAAAGTTAGAGAGAAACCCAATTGTGTCCTTGGTCAAACATTAGAGGAGGAGACATTGATAAGATATTTTTCAAGGACATCTCATAAATCCCAAGACACCATTTTTTAATGGAGATTATAGGAAGGGAGAAGATGTTGAATCATGGTTGTTGGGCATGGTGAAATATTTCCAATTGCATGACTATTTATCAAATGTAGAAGCCAAAATTGAAACCTACCATGTTTAAGGAAAAACATCTATGTGGTGGGATCAACTTAAGTAGGTTAAGCACATTGATGAGAAGATGATCTCATGGAGGTAGTTAAAAGATATTTCTAGCAAAAATACTTGTCAAAGCAATATTATGACAAGAAGATGTAATAGTAGTTTGAACTTAAGATTGGAAGCATGACCATGGATGAATATGAGAGGAAATTATTGGAACTTCTAAGGTACATGGAATTCATCAAGGATGAGAAGGTAAATATTTAGAGGTTCTTGAGTGGACTTCCACCCTTCTACAATGATAAAATTCAGTTTGATGAACCCAAGACCTTGGAATTCTTAGCCATAAGAAAATCTAAGTATTTGTATGAGAAGAACAAGGGGAGGCCATCTTTCCAAAAGGTCTATAATGATAAGAAGAAAGGAAATATGGATCATAAGAAGAAAGGATTTGAGTCGTATTTCATCAAGAAAAACTCTCAAGCATATCAACAAGGGAAGCCAACAAAAGGTGAACAAAAAATGATAGATTCCTTGGGGAAAATGCCAAGATAACATCCCACAAAGTGTTGGAGATTTTAAGGAGACCACATGTATAAAGATTGTCCTCACTACAAAATAGGATGAGGATTGTGCATAACATCAAGAAGGAGGATACAATGGAGAATGTGGAAAGTAACATTCCAAGGATTTATGCAGCCTTGGACAATAGACATGAAGACTATCAATCCCACATGATTTAGGTAGAAGGTAAGATTCATTATCATAGAATTTCCACTTGTAAAAATCCCTCCAGAAGATCCCCAAATTGTGTGTAACTATGGAAGAATCTACCACTGTCACCTAAGTAGAGAATTCCCTCGTTTTAGTGATGGAAGAGGTCCACCACAAGGGAGGATTCCCTGGTGACCTCAAAGGATCAAATAGAAATATTATCCAAGCCTACAACCCCCTATCTTGGTCACCTTTTGCTTAGGTCTAGGTATAGGAAAGAAAATGAGAGGTTGCAAGGTAATTGTTGTACCTATACGAGACAATAATCAATTTACAACATATATAGAATATTACCAAGCTAATAGGTGAAAAAATACCCCTTTAGACACTAGAAAATCAATGTATGTTGTGGCTATTGTAAAGTACACCAATAAACTAGTTTCATAAAAAAAATTAATAGATTGCAACAACAAAAAATAAAAGTGCTCATAAAAGTAGCAATTCACCATGAAAAGTAAGCATTCAACAAGTACAATATTAACCAATTGCTAGAAGTAATTTCTGACCAAGTTAATCCACTTATAAATGAGTGTATGAAACAAATTAAGATAGTTTTTAGTGGTTGTAACAAACTTTTATAACAACAACAATAAATATTGAAATTTTTCTAGAGTTAAGTTTAGCAATGTTAGTAGGATGTTTGAGAGATAGAGAAAGTTGGTTGTAATGAATAATTTAACCATAAGAACACTTCTAGACTAGTTTAATTGTCATCTAGGTCTTATGGAGTCTCAAATGCATTAGCTTGAAGATTGATCTAGATGAAACACGAAAGGTAAAGCCTAAACCCTAAGGTGCAAATAAACTTGGGCCTCAATAGGTGTTATACTTTGAGGAAAGTAGTACCTAGGGTGCAAACACACTTGGGCCCTAGGTGTCATTTTTCCCTTCTTCTAGCTTCACTTAGGTCAAGGATCAAAGTATAGGGATGAAACCCTAAAGTGCAAGCAATTTTGGGCCTTAGGATTTTAACCCTAGCAAGGATGTTTCAAAAAATTTGAAAATAAATACTTTGTGAGGAATATAAACACTTGTGTCTTCCTCTTAGGGTTTCAACAAAACAAAGATACTTGCAACAAGATATCAATTTAACCTTTAACATTAAAAAGAAGCATAAAGTTGCAGAAAATTACTTACTTTTTCCAAGTAGCATGAACACCAAAACCCTAATTACATAAATTCATCATCCAAAAGAGAAACACATCCACAAACAAACTCCTCCAAGGCTAGCGTATGAGAGAAAAAGAGACAAAGAGGTAAAATAATGAAATTTTCAGAAGTGTTACCCTACTAATGAGTGAGAAAAAGTGATGATGAAAATGAATGTTAGCTCTAGCCTCTTTATATGAAGCAAAAGATAGTGCTTTGTCCACAAATCAAGTGAAATAAAAATTATAAGTGGGGTTGACCCCTCAAGTAACCTCTACAAATGATAGAAATGCAAACAAAGCAACATAAATGCTGCACGTGTGATGACGTCAATCCTCTCAAGGCTAGAGGATGAACTCCCAAGGACACATGGAATAATATCAAGGTGTAGTGATGGAAAAGGGTGCATATCATCCTCCATGGTCATGATCTATCATCATTGGTACCCCAGGTAACATCAAAATTCCATCATCATAAAACCCTAGAATATGACATCATCATCATAAGGAGGCCAACATCAATGGTCTAGGGTACTATGTCCAAGGTGGAGGAATTTGCATCTCATCTCTTTATGGTGTCCTCCAGTCAACTACTGCAACATCCTCCATCTAGTGAGTAATAATTCCTAGGGGCACACTACCTAGTATGCGGGATTTCATCCCATCTATGTACTGTCATGACCAAATCTGATAAAACCAAGGCCATCTATCCTTCGTTCGAGGTTTTGAATATGTGAGAGCTCACGTTGGAAGGTGGAAAGTCATTGGATGATTCACTACCCTACATCACACATGAAAAGTCCTACAATAAGGGCACAAAGTCCTAGGCAAAGGCCTAGGATGTTCCTTAAAGAACCATGTTAGGGCCATCCAAAAAAAAGAAAAATATAAGACAAGGTAAACAAATTTTCCTAAGAGATATTAGTCCTTGAGTAATGCAAAGTAAGTTTTCACTTAAGATGTATCCCATTTATACCATTCACCTCAGTATCCCCTTCAAGTATGACATTGGCCCAGGACCTCATGTGAGTTGGAAAGTTTGAATACGGGAGGGCCTTCATCCAACCCTATTAAGTGTTCCAACCAAGAAAATGAAATAAAATACCTAGGTAGAGGGATAGGTCACAAGGGAAACAGTGAAAAAAATAAAACCTTCAAGAGTAAGTGTGATAGTGGTATGAATTTGGGCATACTTCATGGTTTATGGTGTCATTAAATTCTATGAGCACCTATGTAGAGGGATTTATTGTTGCTTGAGATACCCTTTCCTCGATAATTTTTTCATTTTGAGCCCCTTAATTGCCTTTTGATACCCATTTATTATTTTTCAAGTCGCCTTCATAGGTTTCAATATTTTATTCTTTCATTTTCTTACTCGGTTATGGTCCTGTTATAAATGTGCATTCAGTGCATTAGGACAAGGGGAAATTACCATTAGAGGGGGTAGATCTCAAGTTGGCTTGTGGCTTTTATAGGTGGCCTTTATCATTTTTTACATAGCATACATGTAGCATCCACATCAACCTCTGGGCCTTCAACCCCTTCTTCTCATGAGAGAATGGACCATGACCCATTACCAAGTTTAGTACACTATGGTAGGATCCATGAAAGAAAGTTTTAAGTATGGTGGGGAATGGAATTTTACCCTTGTGAGGGTCCCCTATTAAAATCCATTTTCCATGGGTGGTACCAACATGAGGTTAGGGCACACAAGTTGACCACCAAGGTGAAACAAGGCAACAAACACAACTTCCAAATCCAATGATTATCCAGCTTCAACCAATTATCCTCATCCACATACCCAACAAATTAAGCACAATACTTCACATGAAATAAGGACTAACATACCTCATGGTGACACTAGCTTACCATCTCCCATACACTAAGTTGTTTGGATATGATGAGCTTAATTGATCTGTAGATGCAAGAGGTGATTTGAGAGGGGCTGTTGGGATGTCATCTGTTGACATGTTGATCATCATCATGGTTAGGATCATTGTTTCCATTGTATTCCATGGGACATGATCTCCTCTAGTTAACCCTAGGAATGGAGGGTAACATCTAGCTCCAACATGAGAACATGCTCTCACCATAGAGCGGTTGAGAACCTCAACATATCTAGTCATCCAAGACCTACAATTTTATGCCCACTTAAAACAACAAAATCATTTAGAATTATCGATTGGTGGATGGATCCACCATGGTCAGTATTAAATCAAAATCATGCTTTAAAAAAAAAACTTTCATCATACATGATAAAGAAATAATATACAATGGTGAAATGCAAGTTCCTAACATGTATGCATTATATACAAATTAAATGCAATATAAACAAGAAAATGAAATACTATGGTAACATGAATGCATGATGTAAGATATATACATATGCAAATGTAGGATGCAAAATGACCTACCTAATCTATGCTACACTCAAGAATTCAAATCTCCTTCCCATGATGGGGCATGAGAAGGGATCTACTAATAGGTAGTGGAAGTCACCTTCCCTTTAGTGTGGATATGTAGTAGGAATCATTGACAGACTTCTTTTCAATCTCTTAGGGGACTAGCCAAACTTATCAAACTCGTTACATGAAATAGGTTGGCCTTTCATCTTGTCCCACATCAAGACAAATTCTCCTTGTTCATAATCCTCTTTATTGAGATCAATTTTTACTTTACTTACCTTAGCATCTTGTTTCAAGGGTGGGAGGTGGGAATTTAAAAGAGTATCTTCTTGGTTCACTTACTCAACATCTCTGTATCACCATTCTTCAATATTATGACAGATCCAACCACTTTGTCCTTTTATTTTTCTAGTTGCTTCTAATAGTCTTCCTTTTTGGGCCACACTATATCATCAATATCACCATATTGGGTGAAATGAATATCATCTAGGAAAAATTCATGAGGGGAATCCATGAATTCCTCAGTGAAATCTTCTAAGGGATCATCATTTTCAGGGTCAATATCAATTTCTTCAACATGGTCCCTTGTCATTGGTTGTTTGGGTATATGGACATAAGATTAATCACCTATAGGTATAATGGCATAAGATAAGTCCATTTTTAAGGCTCCAGCCAATATTGCAACAACATTTCTAGACAAAAGCATTACTCGAATATCTGGGATATCCAAAACCACAATGTCCATCAAAAAGACTATCTCAAGGTATCTCACAAGGAAAACTTCTATATTTTCTATCAAAACATATATATTAATATCCTTGGATTAAATCCCGCAAACATTCCCATAAGGCCTTGTGACTTCCAAGCCCAATTGTCTCATTAATTTCAAGGTCATAATGTTTGCAGTATCCCCAGAGTCGAGCATGTAGTTGTTTAGTTACTTATTGTTAAACTTAGGGTGTTGTAAAAAGGCGGATGTTCATCATAGTGTTGCCTACAATGATTATCTTGTATCAATACAGGAGGGTCTCCATGTTTCCCTTGTACTCTAAATAATTTCTCAACCTTTTTTCTCATTGAAGGGATATTGATCATTTCTGTTGGAGGTAGAGGTACATTTATCTTTTCCAAGACACTAGTTATGTCAACATTCAAGTCTAATTCATCATTTCTTGGAAAAGTGGAACTAGGAGGAACAATATCTTTAGGTGGTGGAGGAGGCCTTGAATGAGGGAATATAGGGTCACTGGGAGGAGCTTGGGGTGCATTTTTTTTTTCTAGTTTACACCTTTAATTATTTATTTGTAAGCCTCTCCCTTTATTCCTCATCCATTTGGCTTAAAATATCCATCCTATCCCTCTTGGAAGCTTCTTTATTTCCCTCCTTAAGTTTCTCTTATGTGATGTTGATGCACTCTTGGGAGGACACAACAAATATGGAGTCTATGGTATCAATAAAATTCATGTGATCAGGTCCCCCATTATTATTATTCCTTTGGCATTCATGTTCCCAATTTGGATCCCCACAAGGAAAATACCAAGGAGTCTCTTATTGATCTATAATTTTAGAAGGATATAAAGTATTAAGGACTCGTTTTTTGTTTGGGGGCCTAGGTTTCCATGCTTGTACCCGTCTCTAGGGATGACCCTTAAAATGAGGCCTAATGGCTTGTTGTTTCACCCTCTCTAGGTTAGTGATCTTGTTCATCATTATGGTTTGGTTTTGGGTAATGTCATTTATTGCTTCTTCAATCCTTTGTTCCCATGGAGCACTTATCTCTTGGGTAGGATTAGTAGTATGCAATGTTATTGGTTTCATTTTAGCCTTAGTCCTTGGGGAATAGAAAGGTTCTACCTTATACGATGAAATATTATCCTCAATTCTAGAAGCCAATTATTGGGCTTCTTCAAGGGTCTTTGGGAGATTTTTCTTGAGCATGAATCCTAAATGTCTTGGGAAGGAATTGGTGTAGAGGAAAAGGAGATGTTATTTTTTGAGGAAAATATTGTTTGGTATTTGTTGAAGAAACTTCTCAAACTTGGAAATAAAATATTTGACAATTTCATTCTCTTTCTCTTTCATTTCAGTAAGTCACAACAACAAAAGTTAGGATATTCTTTAGTAGCCCATCTTTTCATAAAGGTCTCTTCAAAGTCATCCCAAGTCTTAATACTCTTGTTAGGGAGACTATTGTACTCTCTCCTAGCGTCATCACCAAAAGTGGAGGAGAAGAGTTTCATCACTACATCTTCAACATCATCACTCACGTGAATAAGTTGGAAAAATGCCCATAAGTTATCCAAATTCTCTTTAGCAGTAGTTACATCATTACTGGAAAATGTAGGCAACCATTTTTCAAACTTCAGAGGCATGTTATGAGGGTACCATGGGATTAAAGAAATGTCCAAGGGTTTGAAGATATTGGATACCCATTTCCTTTGAGCCATTGAAGATAAATGAAGGTTTCCACCGAACCAAGATTTAATCATAGGGGAGCTATGAGTAATCATTCTCTTGTAAGTCTTACGAGGGTTAAAATACCACCTCGATAGTTGTGGAGTCACTAGATGGTCCCTTTAGGATCATTAAAATTAGGTGAAGGATTCTACCCTTAGTGGAGTCACTAGGTAAAATTTGAGATAAGGGCTTCGAGATAATTTTGCCAAAATATGTAGCAGGGAGAAAGACTCAATCCTCCTTGACAATGACACCAAAATTTTATCACAGGATTTGTACTTGTGCAAATACCTCCACAAGATCCCCAAAACTTGTGTAACTATGGAAGAATATACCATTGTCACCTAAGTAGATACTTCCCTTGTTTTAGTGATGGAAGAGGTCCACCACAAGGGAGGATTCCCTGGTGACCTGAAGGGATCAAATAACAAGATTAGACAAGATTGCAGTCCCCTATATTGGTCACTTGTTAGTTAGGTCTAGGTATAGGAAAATAAATGAGAGGTCACAAGGTCATTTTTGTACCTGTACAAGACAATAAACAATTTTCAGTATATATAGAAAATTACCAAGCTAATAGGTGCAAAAATACCCCTTTAGACACTAGACAATAAATTTATGTTGTGGTTGTTGCAAATTATAGTAGTAAACTAGTTTAACAAAAAATAATAGATTGCAACAAAAACAAGTAAAAGTATCATAAATGTAACAATTCAACACGAAAAGTAAGCGTTCAACAAGTGTAATATTATCCAATTACTAGAAGTGATTTCTGAACACGTTAATCCACTTATAAATGAGTGTATGCAACAAATTAAGACAATTTTCAGTGGCTTTAGTAAAATTTTGTAACACACCAATAAATATTGAAAGTTTTCTAGAGTTAGGGTTAGAAATGTTCGTAGGATGTTTGAGAGGTAGAGAAATTTGATTTTAATGGATAATTTAACCACATGAACACTTCTAGACTAGTTTCATTGTCATATAGGGCTTATGGAGTCTTAAATGAATTAGCTTGAAGATTGATCTAGATGAAAGAATAAAGGTAAAGCCTAAACCCTAAGGTTCAAACACACTTGGGCCTTATGTCTTAGGATTTGAAGAAAGAGGTACCTAGGGTGCAAACACACTTGGGACCTAGGTGTCATATTTCCCTTCTTTTAGCTTCACTTAGGTCAAGGATCAAAGTCTAGGGTTAAAACCCTAAAGTGCAAGCACTTTTTGGCCTTAGGATTTTAACCCTATAAAGGATGCTTCACAAACTTGGACAATAAAGAATTTGTGAGGAAGATAAACACTTATGTCTTCCTCCTAGGGTTTCAAGAAAACAAAGATACTTGCAACAAGATATCAATTTAACCTTTAACATTAACAAGAAACATATAATTGCTAAAAAATACTTCTTCCAAGTAGGATGTGTCAGCGCTCAAAATGTATTAGCAAATATTTTAGCGTCTTCATCGAACTTATGCTAGATTCGCCAAATTCCTTTGGTCTTTTCACCATTGTCATAACCTTCAAATCTTCCATCGAGCCTTGACAAGATTTAATTGATAATTTTTCCCCATAAACCCTATGGTCTTTGTCCTATTGACCTGCAAATAAAATGATGTACACAATTGGTTAAATCCTCCTATTCTCTTAAAACATTATCCTGTAGATATGCTTATCATGGATTTACTTCTGATTTAAATTGGTGTTTTCTTTAACCTATTGAGACTAGGACTTCTTTACCGATCTTGACAAAAACACAAAAAATGGTTTTGATCTAGATTCAAAGAAAGCTCTTTTTTGGCTTTTAAGTCAATATTGGCCTCTCGGTCTTTACGACAATTATATTATTGTTTATTTTTATTGAATTTTTTACCAAAATTTATCCCGAAGGCTTATCTCCAAGCTCCAACCTTCCATCTCCATGTGACCTACAACCACAACACATAAGTCAAGCATACAACACAACACATGTCACAAGCCCAATGCACAAGCGCCAAATTTCCAAGGGTAGCCTTTGGCTCACATCGTCAAAATACATTGTAACTATCAACATCTATAAAAACTTCAAAGTTGTTTTCCTTCGTAAATGTGGGATAAGTCCCATGTGTTTTAAAAAAAATTAAAACAAGGGTTGTCAGATGCGAAGTGATTGTGAAGGTGTTTAAAGGGTTTGTCGTCGAATTATTAGGCTTGGACATGATAGTTGCATGTTTTGAGGCGTGTGGTGTCAAATTATAGTATTTGGGATCTAGCTACCATCAGATAGAAGCTCACATGTTCCAACTATAGGATTTGCAAATAATCATGGGTCAAATGCTAAAAACTTCTAGATCCTGCCAGGTCGAATACTCTCATATTGAAAAACAAAAATTCCATGTCATGTCTTGATCTGGATTTATACATAGTTCATTTGGAGGATGCATGTCTTTCCTTTTTGGTTTCTTTCAGGTTGTAGCATGAGTTTGATGATGACACACATATAATTATGCCCATCGTTGGAAATAATTTGAAAACTCCTGAGCGCAATAAGAATGAATTTTTTCAATCTGAGCCAAATTTTCCTGTGCAAGTCCCTGTTAGAAGTAACAGAAAAGGAAATAGAGCATTTTGTATAAGAATTTTATTACAAAGGCTCAACTCCTATCTCATTCATTCATTGTTCCAGGCAAATGGAAACTACAATGCTCTTTTCCTAACGACAGTAACTCAGAATATTTTATGCCTTTAGATGATAGAGGAATTAGGGGTCATAGTGAAATCAAAGATACTCCAGATATACCTACCATGGAAACAAAAAGATTGGAGGAAATGGGACTTGTGTCAAGAAACAAATGGGTTATGGTTGGCTTTGCATGACTGGGATATCCACTTTAAAATGATGGCTAAAGTTCATGGCATTAATGATGCTGAAAACTATTTTATAGATCTCCTTGATAGAGCAAAGAACCATCGATCATATAGTGCACTTCTGAATGGTTATATGGGAGTGTAATTGGATGCCATAAAAGTTGTTGCAGATGCATACTTAAAGTGATCTTTGAAGGATTTTGAGCATGCACTTAAATAAAACAGGTTCACTTGGATGGAAAAATTCCTAATCTTAAGGCCAAAACTTGAAAAACTGAGTTTTGCAAAGGGATAGTACCACTCTAATCAATGCAAACGATTTTGAGCAAATAAGAGGAACATCAAAGCTTGAAAGGGAACTAGAGGATTCATAACAGAAGTATTTACAAGTTGTTGTATAATGCTATAGAGCTGTTGTTTGGAAGAGGAATTTCATTACCTTATTCTTATTAAAAGGCTCACTGTTTATGACATGCAAATAGATCATGTTAACCTTATAAAGCTGCAAGAGAGATAGATTTTGGTGGCTTGATATTCATCAAAGTATTGACAAGATGAGTTGTGAGGTAGGAGGATGATGACTGAAATACTAAATTTCTCTCTCATAATAAGAAGCAGAGTGGTGACACCTTCTGTGACCTCCAAGAGCAAGTGCAATGTTTTTAAAACAACTCAAGGAGACAAAAACAATGTATACTGCAAGTTGTCAGTGCAAGCTTTCTTCTTGTACTATTATGCACTACAAAATCCTGTAGGTGGCAAATTGTTTCAGATTTAGTGAATTTTGACTTTCTCTTCAGCATTTTCAATGATGTTTCATAACCTAGGTGGTGAATATGATTTGAGAAAACTCTTCCTAGCTCAAGGAAAGCCTTAGTGGCAGTCAAATACTG
Source organism: Picea engelmannii (assembly GCA_009831015.1). Lineage (NCBI taxonomy): Eukaryota > Viridiplantae > Streptophyta > Pinopsida > Pinales > Pinaceae > Picea > Picea engelmannii. Next base: position 609,579 of record ML780276.1, read on the forward strand.
AGATTTTGATAACGATATTATCCCTTAAAAATAGGATCTCATCCTATTTTTCTGTAATTAAATTAGATTCGATTTGATAAGTGGTTATTAGATCCAGTTTTTGAGGATCTTAGTCGAAGTTTGTAAAGGCTATTTAAGCCCATGGAAGCTACATTAGTGAAGGGGGTTCGACTTTGAGGATTTGACATAACTCTTGTGTAAAAGACACTTTGAATACATATTGGAATTTAAGCTTCTTTTACTGTATATGTTCAAACTTTCATCTTTCTTTCTATTCTATACGTGTGAATGAATACATGTTCATTTTTCTACATTTATTTAGTGAATGATAACTATAATCTCGTCCTTGCATTGGTAAACTAGAATCACAAGTATTTTTACTTGTTATAGCTAGCCATTCATAGTGTGTGATTCTGCTGGTATAATAAGTATTTTCCATCCATTTTTATCTTTAAAAACTATCTGAATAGTATAGTTGAAAGCCTTATCCGTCTTAGTGAATTAATGTATGTTTGAAGTGAGAGAGTTCATGAACAAATCATTCAACTTGATCCATTTTATACCTTTTATTTGATCATTTTATTAAGTTACCAAGCTCGTTCCCTTTACAGTCAGGGAGTGACTCTTGGAGTGATAACAGGATGAACACCAAAACTCTAATTGCATAGATTCATCATCCAAAAGAGAAACACATAAAAAAAAAATTCCTCCAAGGCTAGCACATGAGAGAAAAAGAGCCAAAGAGGCTAAAATAACAAAAATTTTAGAAGTGTTACCCCACTAATGTGTGAGGAAAAGTGATGATGAAAATGAATGTTAGTGCTAACCTCTTTATTTGAGGAAAAACCTATCACTTTGTCCACAAATAAAGTGAAATAACAATAATAGGTGGGGTTTGTGGCTGTCCTTATACACACTTGCAAACGTGGAATAAGTCTCAATACACTTAGTGTGTCCTCAGAGATACAATGTCTAAGTTCAAGCCCACTGCCACCTCGACTTGAACTTCTTCCGTTTAGGCTTACTCCTAGGGAAGCCAAGGGGGTTAGACCCTAGTTACTATGTGAGTTAAAAGATTAATTCTAGGAGTTAATTTTAATTGTTAAAGGTTGGGGGGGAATTTAGCCTATATGAGAAGAAAACGATGCAAGTGCAAATATTTTAATGCAAATTTAAGCCTTTCCCTAAGACAACTAAGACTAGTGACTAAGGTTGGGAAAGGGGTCAACTAAAGTTACACAGAGATTAGACTTTACAAAGGATTACAATTAGATACAAAAGAATTACTTTGCAAGATTTACAATTGAATTAGATACAAGTAAATGAAACAACTATCTACACAAAAAGATACAAAGAATTTAGATGCTACAACAATATACAACTATGAACAAAGAAAGAAAATAAGCACCAACTTGAAGCTAACTTGAACTAACTTGATTGTGCAGGGAAAGGGAAGATTTCTCAAGAAACGATCACCACAACACAACAAACCAACAAACCCAAACAATGAAGTGCCTCCACAAGATGCGTAGCTTCACGGGGTTGTCTCAATGGCTTCAACACAACTACAAACCCAAATAGTGAAGTGCCTCCACAAGATGCACAACTTCAAGGGGTAATTAAAGATAAATGCAAGACCAACAAGAGAGCCTCTGAGGGAAAGTGTGAAACTTCAAATGGACAAATATGAATCGAGTAAATCCTCCAATGGAAAAGAGATGCACAACTTCCAAGTAAACTAGTTAATCATCCACAAGTGCTCAAGAAATTTTCAAGTAAGATAACTTAAATGAAAGTGCTTGCAAAATTATAAAGAATGAACCATGAAAAGATTGTGAAATTATCCCAAGGTTAAGGTAGATAAATTTTAGGATTGATTAAGTTGTTTAAGTGAGAGTGTGATTCCTAAAACTATGTGACTTCCCTAAAAATCTCCCCACTTATACCAAAAGGAATGTTGGGTGCTCAATAATCAAGGAAAACAAGGCCTTACTCTAGCTCCATAGGTCAATGTAGGGAACAAAAGTACTCAAACAAGGGGGACACCTAGTGCCGTGAGACCATCCCTGATCTAGCACCTCAAGTTCTTTCCTTAAGTCCCTTTTTTGATAGCAAAGTTGGGACAATTATTAGGTGCTCTAATTAAACTAGTTTAATTAAAGCCCTATGGATCTAAGGTAAATTGAGCCTTGAGAATTAGTTAAGTTAAGTTGAGTGCTTGCAATGTAAAGTGCTTGAAAATTAAATTATAAGAAAGTAAAGAAGCTTGAATATACAAGAGATTGAAAGTAAAAGTTCTTGCAAGTAAAGTAAAGGAAATTTCATTAACTTGAAAAGAGATTAATTGATTGAACGTGAAAGCAAAGAAAATACTTGGAAAGAAAAAAATTGCTTGAAAAACACAAGTAAGTTACTATGCCCCCACAGCTTAAGAAAGAAATGAAATGAGATTTAGATAAACCATAAACATAAGCACTAGAAGAAATAAACCATCAACTAATTATCTAGCCTTACAATTTAGGATGGTTGGCTTGGCCAAACACTATCCTAGGTGTAGACAAACAGATAAAGAATTAAAGAAATTGGAAAGAAACTAATCCTAGGCACACAACCTTTCCTTAAGGAAAAGTGGGGAAAACTAGAAATGAAAAGACAATGCTGAAAATAAAGCTTATGAACTAGCCTTACAATTTTTCATGGTTGGCGTGGCTAAACTCTTTGCAAGGTGTAGGCAAACTAAGAAAAGAAATTGCAGAAATTTTAAAATGCTTGAGAAATGCAAGCCCTAGAGACTCTCTTGGGGCTTGCTTACAATGAATAGAATAGGAATAAGAAAGGGGTATTCAATACCCTTTCTTGGGAGGTAGTTTCTTTAATGTTTTATGGCCCCAAATGGGCTGCACCTCCTCTTTTTGGTGAAAACCTACATAAAATCAACAAGCAAAAGCTTGCTAGAAATGCTACAAAACCACCAAATATCTTCAAAAGATTTTTGTTAGTGAAAACCAATTTTTTTTAACAATTAGGACAACATATAATATGTTGAAAGAGATCTATTCTATAGAAAAACATGTACCCAAAGTGCTAGAGGAAATTAAAAGATAAGAACATAAATTTTTAGAGGACTTTAAGTGGGTGAAGGGATAAATTTCCAGATTTGAAATTTACCCTTTTCAACCCTTAGTAACCTGCAAATACAAGATATTAAGCTACAATACAAACAAGGGGGTGAGTATATCCAAGAATATCAACAAAATAATTTTCTAAAATTAGAAAACTACTTCACCTAAGACCTATGACAATACTACCATAGATATATCCAAGCAAAATACTTTGCTTGGACACCCTACACTAAATCTATAAGAAAAAACTCTATTCAAATCAAAGGACCAAGAAGACTCTAATAATTGTGGTTGTTTTGAGTTTTTTCTATTCCAATAATCACATATATTCTTAGTGTAAGGTTACTCTATCCAAATTTATCCTCTCCTCTCCATTCTCTCCCACTCTTCTCTCTCATTCTTTCTTGCTCTCTCATTCTTTTCTCAAGCTTGTGGCAAATATTTACTCAATCTTGCTTTTAATAAAGAAATCTTTGGAGAAAACATTGGCATTGGGAGTCTTCTTGTTTCTTTGCTTTAGATCTACATTGGTGGTAACTTGTATTGTAGTTGTTTTGAGTTTTTTCTTATAGATTTAGTGTAGGGTGTCCAAGTAAAGTATTTTGCTTGGATAGATCTATGGTAGTATTGCCATAGGTCTTATGTGAAGTAGTTTCCTAATTTTAGAAAAGTATTTTGTTAATATTCTTGGATCTACTCGCCCCCTAGCTTTTCTTGTAGATTAATCTCTTGTATTTGCAGGTTACTAAGGGTTGAAAAGAGTAAATTTCAGATCTGGAAATTTATCCCTTCACCCACTTAAAGTCCTCTAAATTTTTTTGTTCTTATCTTTCTATTTCCTCTAACACTTTGGGTACATTTTCTGCTATAGAATAACTCTCTTTAAACATATTATATGCTGTCCTAACTGTTAAAAATTTATGGTTTTCACTAACATAGTTGTTTTGAAGATATTTGGTGGTTTTGTAGCATTTCCAACAAGCTTTTGCTTTCTGATTTTCTGCAGGTTTTCACCAAAAAGAGGAGGTGCAACCCATTTGGGGCCATAAAACACTGAGGAAACTACCTCCCAAGAAAGGGTATTGAATACCCCTTTCTTCTTCCTCTTCTATTCATTGTAAGAAAGCCCCACGAGAGTCTCTAGGGCTTGCATTTCTCAAGCATTTTAAAATTTCTGCAATTTCTTTTCTTAGTTTGCCTACACCTTGCAAAGAGTTTGGCCAAGCCAACCATGAAAAATCGTAAGGATAGTTCATAAGCTTTATTTTCAGCATTGTCTTTTCATTTTTAGTTTTCCCCACTTGTCCTTAAGGAAAGGTTGTGTGGCTAGGATTATTTTTTTTCCAAGTTCTTTAATTCTTTATTTGTTTGCCTACACCTAAGATAGTGTTTGGCCAAGCCAACCATCCTAAATCGTAAGGCTAGGTAATTAGTTGATGTTTTATTGCTTCTAGTGCTTATGTTTATGGTTTATCTTTAGATCTTAGAAGATCACTTCATTTCTTGCTTAAGCCGTGGAGGCATAGTAACTTACTTGTGTTTTTCAAGCAATTCTTTTCTTTCAAAGTATTTTCTTTGCTTTCATGTTCAATCACTTAATCTATTTTCAAGTTCAAGCAATTTCCTTTACTTTACTTGCAAACACTTTTACTTTCAAGCTCTTGTATATTCAAGCATCTTTACTTTATTGTAATTTACTTTTCAAGCACTTTACATTTAAAGCACTCAACTTAACTTAACTAATTCTCAAGGCTCAATTTACCTTAGATCCATAGGGCTTCAATTAAACTAGTTTAATTAGAGTACCTAATAACTGTCCCAACTTTGCTATAAAAAAAGGGACTTAAGGAAAGAACTTGGGGTGCTAGATTAGGGATGGTCTCACGACACTAGGTGTCCCCCTTGTTTGAGTACTTTTGTTCCCTGGATTGACCTGTGGAGCTAGGGTAAGGCCTTGTTTTCCTTGCTTATTGAACACCCAATAGTCCTTTTGGTATAAGTAGGGAGAATTTTAGGGAAGTCACATAGTTTTATGATTCACACTCTCACTTAACCAAGTTAATTAAACCTAAAATTTATCCACTTTAACCTTGGGATGATTTCACAATCTTTTCATGGCTCATGCTTTATAATTTTGCAAGCACTTTCATTTAAGTTATTTTACATGCAAATTTATTGAGTACTTGTGGATGATTAGCTAGTTTACTTGGAAGTTGTGCATCTCTTTTCCATTGGAGGATTTACTTGATTCATCTTTGTCCATTTGAAGTTTCACACTTTCCCTTGGAGGCTCTCTTGTTGGTCTTGCATTTATCTTTAATTATCCGTTGAAGTTGCACATCTTGTGGAGGCACTTCACTGTTTGGCTTTGTTGGCTTGTTTTGTTGTGGTGATCTTTTCTTGAGAAATCTTTCCCTTCCCCGCACAATCAAGTTAGTTCAAGTTAGCTTCAAGTTAATGCTTTTTTTCTTTCTTTGTTCATAATTGTATATTGTTGTAGCATCTAAATTCTTTGTATTCTTTTGTGTAGATAGTTGTTTCATTTACTTGTATCTAATTCAATTGTAACTCTTGCAAAGTAATTCTTTTGTATCTAATTGTAATCCTTTGTAAAGTCTAATCTCTTTGTAACTTTAGCTAACCCCTTTCCCAACCTTAGGCACTAGTCTTAGTTGTCTTAGGGAAAGGTTTGACTTTGCATTAAAATATTTTCACTTGCATTGTTTGCTTCTCATATAGGATAAACTCCCCCCCAACCTTTAACAATTAAAATTAACTCCTAGAATTAATCTTTTAACTCACATAGTAACTAGGGTCTACCCCATTTGGATTCCCTAGGAGTAATCCTAGATGGAAGAAGTTGAAGTTGAGGTGACAGTGGGCTTGAACTTAGACATTGTGTCTCAGAGGACACACTAAGTGGATTGAGACTTAGTCCACGTTTGCAAGTGTGTATAAGGATGAAAATAAGGGTCGACCCCCCAAGTAACCTATACAAATTCTAAAAATGCAAATAAAGCATCATAGAAGCCACACATGTGGTGAATTCAAGCCTCCCAAGGATAGAGGAGGGCCTCACAAGGTCACATGGCAACATCTCAAGGTGTAGTGATGACAGAGGGTGCATCTCATCCTCCATGGTAATGATATATCTTTAGTGGTACCCTAGGTAACATCAAACCCCATCATCATAAAACCCTATAATGTGATGTCATCATCAGAAGGAGACCAACGTCAATGGTCTAGGGTACTGCATCCAAGGTGGAGGAAGATGCATATCATATCTCCATGGTGTTTGGTTGTTATCTAGTGCAATGTCCTCCATCCAGTGAGTAATAATCCATGGGGGTACACTACCCAACATGTTGGATTTCATTCCATTTGTGTGTCGTCATGAACAAATATGCTAAAATCAATCCCATATGTCCATCACCCCAGGTTTCAAATATGTGGGATCTCATGTTGGAAGGTGGAAAGTCACCAGATGACTCACTACTCCGCATCACACATGATAAATTCATACAATAAGGGAACACCGCCCAGGGGGGAGACCTAGGAAATCCCTTAAAGAACCATGTTAGGGCCATCCAAAACAAAGCAAAATATAAGAAAAGGTAAACCAATGTTCCTAAGATATATTATTCCTTGAGTCATGCAAAGCAAGTTGTTACTTAATATATAAGCCACGTAGACAATTCATCTCATTATCCCCTTCAGGAAACACACTGACCTAGGATCTCATGTGAGTTGTCAAGTTTGAATATGGGAGGGATTTCATCCAACCCTATTAAGTGTGCCAATCAAGACAATGGAATAAAATACCTAGGTAGATGGATAGGTCCCGAGAGAAACAATGAAAGAAAGAAACCATTAAAGAGTAAGTGTGATAGTGGTATGAATTTGGGATTACTTCATGGATGATGGTGTCATTAAATCCATTTCCTCGATACTTTTTTCATTTCAAACCCCTTAATTTCCTTTTGATACCCATTTATTATTTTGCAAGTCCCCTTTATAGTTTCAAGATTTTATTATTTCATTTTCTTACTCGGATATGATCATGTTATAAGTGTGCATTCAGTGCATTAGGAAAAGGGGTGATTACAAGTAGAAGGGGGTAGAGTTCAAGTTGTTTTGTGGATATTATAGGTGGTATTTATAATTTTTTACATAGTATACATGTAGCGGTTGCATCAACCTCTAGGCCTTTATCCCCTTCTTCTCATGAGAGAATGGACCATGACTCATTACCGAATTTTAGTACACTATGGTAGGCTCCAGGATGGAAAGTGTTAAGTATGGTGGGGAATGGAACATTACCCTTGTGAGGGTCCTCCAATAGTACCCCTTTTCCCTACAAATTGACAACACGGGGCTAGGGCACGTAAATTGACCACCAAGGTAAAACAAGGAAACAAACAAAAAATCCTAAGCCATTGATCCATTATCCAACTTCAACCAATCATCCTCATTCACATGTAGAAAAAATTAATCACAACACTTTGCATGCAATAAGGACCAACATACCTCATGGTGACATTGTCTTACCATATCCCATACCCTAAGTTGTTTCAATGCGATGAGATTGTTTGATATGTAGTTGCAAGAGGTGATCTGAGGGGGGCTACTGGGATGCCATCTGTGGACATGTTGATCATCATCATGGTTGATATCATTGTCTCAATTGCGGTCCATTAGACATGCTATCCTCTAGTTACTTCTAATCATGGGAGGTAACAATATTGATAATCAACCCATATATATTTTGATTGATTTTGGAGCTATTCAAAGATACATAGATCAAAATCTAGTTGAAAGAATTAAATTAAGGAAACATAAGCACACAAATTCTTTGTTAGTTCAACCAACTATTGGAACCAAGAGAAAAATCAATGAGCTTGTTAAAGATTTCCTAGTAAACATGAATGGATTCAACACTAAGACATATTTGAACATCATACCACTCAGGTCCTATGATTTATTGATTGGTATGGATTGGATATAAAAGCAATGTTTTGTCTTAGATTTTCACAACAAGTATTTCACATGTCTTGATGAAGACAAAAAATCAAGGACAATTCAAGGTATTCCAAGGCATATATCTGTTAGAGATATTTCAACATTGCAGATGATTTTTTTTTAGAAAAAGGTGACAAATATATGCAGACCATATGGATTATCCAAAGAAGGATAGGGAGACAAGTCTTGGAGATTATCCAGTCTTGAAAGGATATGAAGATGTGTTTGGGGAATTGCCAGGATTTCCACCAAAGAGGGACATTGATTTCTCTATTGACTTAATACCTAGAGCTGCCCCAATGTCCAAAGCTCTCCATAGAATGAGCACCGTATAAATGAAATTTTTTCAAATGCAACTAGAAGAGTTGTTAAAGAAGGGGTGCATACACCCAAGTGTCTCTCCTTGGTGTTCCCTAGTTCTTTTTGTGAATAAAAATGATGGAACTCTAAGGATGTATATTGACTTAAGACAATCAAACAATGTTATTATAAAGAATAAGTATCATTTTCCAAGGATCAATGATATTTTTGATCAGTTGAAGGGAGCACATATATTTTCCAAGATCGACTTGAGATCATATTATGATAAAGTAAGGATTAGAGAAGAAGATAATAGAAAGACAACTTTTCAGACAAGGTATGGTCACTATGAATTTGTGGTGGTTCTTTTTGGGTTGACAAATGCACCTACTACATTTTTGTATCTGATGAATGGAGTATTCATAGGTTACTTGGATAAGTTTTTTATTGTCTTCTTTGATGACAATTTTTTTTATTCCAAGACATAAGAGGAACATGAACAACATTTGAGAATGGTTCTTCATGTGTTAAGAGAGCATAAATTGTATGCCAAGTTGAGCAAGTGCACTTTTTTATCAAAAGCAGATCCATTATTTGGGTCACATTGTTTCAAAAGAAGGCATATAAGTGTTCCAAAAGATATTGAAGCAATAAATATTAGTTGGCCAATGCCAACAAACATTTTAAAGATTAGATCATTTATGGGCTTAGATGGTTACTACAGGAGGTTAATTGTAGGATTCCCCAAGATTGCACACCCAATAACATCTTTGCAAAAGGAAGGAGTAAAATTTGAATGGAACACCAAGTGTGAAGAAATTTTCCATCACTTGAAGGATTTATTAGCTAGTGCACCTATTTTAAAGGTTGCAGGTTCAAATGAATATTTTGTTGTGCGCATAAATGCATGCAAGGAAGGACTTGGTGGAGTCCTTATCGAAAATGGCATGTAGTTTGTTATGAGTCCATAAAATTGAAGGAGCATGAAAGAAATTATGCTACACATGACTTAGAGTTGGAAGCCATAGTACATGTCTTAAAAATATGGAGGCATTATTTGATGGATTTTTTTTTTAATCGAGGACAAAGCATAGTGGTTTGAAATACTTGTCTGAACAACCAACACTAAATGCCAGAAAAATCAGATCACTAGAATTTCTCAATGAATACAACTTCAAAATCAAGCACATCAAGGGAAAATAGGATAAAGAGGTTGATGCACTAAAAAAAAGGGTGCATGAAATGCATGCTACAACCACTAGTACGTGCATGACAAATTTGAAAGGCAAAATTTTAGAGGATGTAGTAGTAGACCAACCTTATGTGCAAGTAAAAGGAATATTACAACAGAACAATGTGCAATGAAAATATAAATATTACAAGCAAGAAGAGGACGGAATCCACCTTTTCAGAAACAAATTTTATGTTCCCAATTCTAAAAAATTGAGGAATTTAGTTCCAAAAAGAGATGCACAATGTGTAGTGTCCCCATTTTTGGATTCCCTTGCTCTGTAGTTGGAGGTGACCTTATGGGTTTATGTCAACTTGACTAGAGGGGTAAATTGAGGTTAACAATGAGATCAAACAGTTTGGAGGAGATATACGATGTTCTAAGAGTCTCCCTTATCATCCTTTATCATCGAGATCACTCCCATGCAATTAGATTTCGATTCCATTGCATTTTGATCATTCTCGTAATTTGGGAGTGTTAATGAGCATAATTTAATGGAATTTTCTAAGGTTGTCACTTCAATAAATTATATGAGAGGGACACCTTAGTGTAATAACTCGCTTGAATTGGGAGGAACAAATCTAAAGTTTCAGATGATAAAAAAAGTGACTTCCAGTGGCTGGAAAGGCTTTAAAGTCAAATAAATCACTTTTTAGAGTAAAAAGGTTTATTAAATTAATAAAGTGATTTTATGAGAAAATATTAAAGATGAATTAAAAGTCACTTGAGGGGAAAAAGTTGAAAAGGGGTATAAAGGAGATATATGGGCTCATATTATCTCATTATGTGATTGATCATTTTTTCCCATTGGTTTGGAGAAATCTTGGAGCCTTTGGGGTTTGGGGGAAACCCTTGTTTGATTGGTTTCGGTGGTGAGACTATCCACCCTAGCTAATCCGGTTTCAGTGGTGAGATATTCCACCCTAGCCATTGGTGGGGAGATCATATAGATATTATGTTTGGAACTTATTACTACAGAGATTCATTGGTTGGCTTCAATTGGGGTTTGTGGAGCCATAATTCTTGGAGAGGGTGCATCACTTGGCACCATTGGTATTCATTTGTGTATGGGACACACTTGGTACTCCTTGGAATTAATTTTTGGGAAGAACACACTTGGTATTTCCTTGGAATTCACTTGGAGAGGGGTGCATCACTTGCATTCACTTGACATTATTTGGAGAGGGGCACACTTAGCATTTCATTGGAATTCAATTGGAGAGGGGTTGTTGTAGGGTCAAGAAAGGTCTACTGCCATACATTTCCGAAGAAAGGATCAATGTGATTGCTGTCCAACTTATTATACGTCAAAAAAAGTAAATCAAAGAGAGGTCACTACCATCTCAAGGGTGTTGTTTTTACAAGGTTATTTCCAGGTCTGAAAAGAAGATAAATATGATGTATTTTCTGAGCTTACTGTTATTATAACAAATTTGTTTAGTTGTCATCATTTCCATCCAATGTATTTTTATTTTGTTGGCATTGAATAAAGTAAATTTGTATTTGTGTGTCAAATGCCTTATGGGTTTATTGCAACTATTTGACAAAACAAATTTGAAACAAATGAACTCAAAAACTTATCAACAGTAAATCAAAGTTCCTTGCAGCAGTCTTAAAAGGGTTACTACAGTTTATTGTGAAATTGTTGGATGAAATGACTAAGTCAGGAAACCATTAAAAGTACTAGAAAAATAACATAAATACACTTAAATAGCTACACCAATGAAGTGGGATTTTTTCATCAAAGTGTTTGAGGAAATGTCTATACTACTAAACTAAGAAAAGTCAAAAAATTAGTAAGGGAAATTGCAGTGGTATTAGATCTTGTGATCCTCCCAACTTGTGAGGGTGTACAAGATTGGATATGTAAAATAATCAAAACAATGTAGGGAATAATGGAGCTAGTGGTTTAAAGAGGCAACATAATAACATAAAGGACACGAAGAGAAGTTTACAAGTTGTTTGAGGGAATACATGGTGCTTAGTGAGGTATTTACACAAGCATGTCATTCAATTAATTTTGTACCATCAAACATCCTGAGTGGTATGGACCCAAGTATTAGTGGAAAATAATAAGGTGAAGGTGCCAAGGAAAGAGCTGCTAGTTTCTTAAGATTCATATGATTCTAAAATTGAGGATGATGACACAACATCTATTACACCTTTAGGGTTGTCCTATGAGGCCCATAACACCAACGCACATGATGGACATGTTGATGGTGCACAAGGTGAAGTGTCCCAATCTATCTATGTTGAGGATTCAATATCATACCTTAGTAATGAATCTCATGATGATGAGGGTGTGTGAGAACCTAAGTATGATGAGGATTCAACACCTTATCCTATATATGATACTGATGACGATGTTGGCATGATTGTACCTAAATATGACAAAGATTGGGTATTTGAAAATTTGTTGGGGGATATGGATCCATCTTCTTATGAGCCATCTGTAGAGGATGAAAAAGGAGAGGATAATTTTTACGGTGATAATATACATGATTCTGTAATGTCCCCATTTTTGGATTTCCCTACTTTACTGTTGGAGGTGACCTTATGGGTTTATGTCAGCCTGGCCAGAGGGTAAAATGGAGGTTAACATGGGCATCATGTGAAATGGAATATTTATATGTGGCCCATTCTATTACATTCACCTTATTTCATCATCAGGATCACTTTCACATAGTTCATTCTTGGTTCTATTGCATTTTGACGATTACCGTAAATTAAGGGTATTATTAGGTATAAATTAATTAAATGCACCAAATGTGTTGTTTGGGTCATATTGTTGGAGGGAAAACCTTCATGTAATATCTCGTTGGAAGTGAGATGAAAATATCTGAAGGTTGGGATGATGAGAAGGGAAATACTGGCGTCAACAAATGACTTACAAGCCAAGTAGTCACTTTCTGACACTAAAAATGGGTTACAATGTGATTATTAATATTTAAATGAAAATTAAAAGGGGAAATAAAGGTCATGTGGATTTAGTCAAAGGAGGAGATATCTAGAAGCGGTTCAGAGAAGTATAAAGGAACAATAGCACCTCACCTTCCTCATTATGATTTGATCTCTTATTTGGAGTGCTCTTGTGAGCTGAGTTTTCATTGGGGTTTTGAAAAAACCCTTCCATTGTGGGTTTAGTTTCATTGGTGCAATATCCACCCTATATAGACAGAGAAGGGGATCCATTCAATATTTACATTGGAGCTTCATCTTATTGTAGGTTGTATTTAGTCTAGAGAATATCGATTTGCTTGGTGGGTTTGTGGAGCTTTGTGAGGAGGTCGATCTAGTTATTTGTATGACCATGGACAAGGAATTTCATGTGGCTCCCTTGAAGGCCTATTTAATATTTGTGTAGGCCATAAGGTTGTGAGGAGGCTGAGACTATCTCATAAAGGAGTTTGTGGTTTCTTGTAGGATCGATTCTCCTATTTTGCGTGTCCTTGAGAACTTGAGGAAGTCATGGTGCTTGGGAGGTTCACTATGGTTTTTTTTTAGGAAGATCGACCCTCCCCTTATTTTCCTGAGGTGTGAAGGTGTTGCATAGTAGGGAAAAATCCCTTGAGAAACCGCATGGGATAGGACAAAGGCCATGGACACATATTGTGGATGCCACAGGGGTTTTGAGGGACAATCTGTCCCCTTTTGCAGAGCTGTGAGTTATAAAGGAGGTCATGGGAGTCTCTTATAGGATGAGAAGGTTTGGGAGAGAGCCATGGGTGCTTGGAGATAAGTTTGGGGATATTGTAGCAGTAGGATAGAGAAACAAAGGGTTTGGAGGAGTGTGGAGCAAAATGGTAGCAGATATTGAAGAGACAAGGAATTATTTCCCAAGTTTTGGATTGTTGTTTGTGTGTTTTTATATGTTTCAGTTGCATAACAACCCCTAGATGTTGTATTGTTGTTGGATTTTCTCATTCACAATAAAAATTCCCACATTGTCTCTTATATGTCATGAGTATACTAGATGCATGCAATATGTTTGACAAAATTCCCATAAGTAGAATACATGAAAACTATTGGGAATCAACATAAAAACACTTGTAATGCAAAGTATTTGATGAAACACACAACCATAATTCACCATAAATCATAATATCCTATCCTATAATCATTGGGGATATTATAGAGTCCCATCATTTGACAGGTCAATGTATGGTAAGTAAAGATTGCATGGAATCATCCAGTGAGTTAGTTTTTGTTGATGGAGATGGTATTATTATATATGGAAACACATTAGAGAATATATTGTGTGACAACCCATACCACTTGGATGAAACTGAATAAAGTCCCTTAACATTGCATGATTTGGAGGATCAATTATTGGTCACATAGGAGAAAATTGTACAAGTGTTGACAAGGGAAGATGTTGCTCATAGATTCATTGAATCTCTTATTTGGAAAACCTAGATGGAGGAGAGAAAAAAATGAGTTGTAAGAAGTGGAGTCACTAGTGCACAATTACAAAAAATCAAATAAGCACTAGAGAAAATGAAATCATATTACTTGCAGGTGTTCATGGATAGGGACATTTTTCTCAAGTTCACCGAGGACAAGGAGAGAGAGGTTGAGGAACTTCACTACCATCTAAGTAGGGATCATTCTTTATTATACACAATAGAAAATGAGATCACTATTGCAGCTGCACTTGGGGAACAAGAAGGATAGAAGGATCAACATGAAGGTGAACTCTCAAATTATGATGGAGAGGCATATTGTAGCCATGAGATAGCTACTATAGAAGGCTATGCAGGCAGTCCATTTCACACATATGATTTTTTTACATCATGATGGATTTGATGTGTTCTATGAGGAGGATCTGGGTGAGGAAAATCACTATGCTCAAGATTATGTGACTTATCATGAGGTTTTGTTTAGGAATATCCCTAGATTGTTGATTTTTCATGAATATATTAGTATGCAGTAATTGGAGCACTTTATGTTTTGGTACACAGGTTTTTAGTTGTCACATTGTTGATTAGTGGTTGCTCTATTATTGCAATATTATCGATAGTTGATTGCATGGGCTTGTAGGTATATGATTGTCACTGCAATTCTTGGAGTGTGATCATTGGCACTGATGATGTGATATGTGATGTATATCCTCCTTCCTTGAGGATTTATGATGATCCATTTGTGATATGGGATAATGAGGTGTATTTAGTTGAGTTGTATTGTGGGTCACCCATGATCATTGGAGGTTTACTTTTTGCAGTGGACTATGGTAGATTGGTTCATTTTGGGTTGAAAATTTATCTTGGTTTACTAAGTCATGGAGTGGATATCATAGATGTTTATATTGCAAGAATCAATAGTTGCACTCTTGGAAACATGGTGGAGTTACTCCTTGTGTTCAAATTTATATACAATGTTTGTTGCAGGGCCTACATGTGACTAATGATGATGGGATACACTTTCCATGGGAGGTTATGTACCTTAGGATTGTTTTTTTTACCACTATTACCTTCTTTGGAAGATTTCATAGAGGTCCATATGATATGTTGCAGGTGGAATAGAGAGATATGATGAGTAGGATTTAGTGTCCTACTGAGTTGATGGATTGGAGGAAGGCATTTCTAGCCAAGAACATAAGTAGAGATTGTAGCATGGCCCAAAGTTTTTTAGTTTTGCAGTAAAAGCTTTTCTTGGAAATTATTGCAACTTGAATATTCATACTTACACAACTACAGATCCGAGCAATTTCAGTCCCAACAAACTATTGGTATAATTAGATTTGATTATCATATGGAGACATCGATAGGTTCAAATAATTGATTTATTTGTTGGTTGGAGGTTTGAGCACCACATCAGTATTACTACTTATATTCAGATTGCACTTGTGTTTGTAATAGTAGATCAGTTTACAATGACATTTATTTTGGGGTACTGTAGTGTGTTGAGACTTGGTCCATTCATATTTCGAGGATTATCAATGTGACATGACAATAATCAATAGGTATTGGGATATCTCCCTTGGTAGGGTTCGATTTCTTCCTAGTGAGGCCACCATTACAGCAGGAGGATGAAACTATATATTAGTGCAGGGACCACATTTCCTTTACAAGGTCGAGTGTTTTTACGTGGATTGATTTTATTTTGGTGGAGGGACAAGATCATTGATGTAGAGGCCCAACTTCATTTTGTAGCATTTGGGAGTGGTGGACTTCTAGTTTGGTTGTGGGATCCGAGAATTCATCTACTTGATGGGTTGCTTTAGATTTTGGTGAAGATCCATAGAGTTATGACAATGATTGGTTTGTTTCCTTTTTGGGATGTCATGGAAGGAGATTCTGAGACTTATTCTATTTGGTGGGACAGACTTCCTTTTCCGATATTAGAGATTGAGTATGGCTGTAGATTTTCAGGCTATGACTTCACTTGGATTCCCATGCAAGATGCTATTCATGGTAGAAGGTTTATCCCTTACATGTATTTCATCTTGGGGTTGTAGGAGAGGAGGATGCAGACTAGGAATGATGGCCAAAAAGTTATGATCAAAGTGTCACAACGCCAACATGGTGGTTACTTTTTGAGATTTTCATGGGACCTTGGGATTACATGGTTTGACAGTTTGACATCTGGTATAGATGGGAGAGTAAATTTTTACTATCATGAGCCCACTCCCATAGTGCATTGAACATGTTTTCTAGGAGGGAGATTCTATGAGGGGTGGAATGCGTTTTCACAATATTTGATTGATCTCTTGATCGATGGCCTTCAAAAGGTCTATTGTGTTAGTACCTTGTAGGACAGTGCTTTGAGGAGAGGGTGCTTCACATCTTCCAGGTTGGTCTAGGACCCTAGGATCATTCTCAGTTTCAGTTTGGTTCAACTTATTGATCATAGGGTTGTGATGACATTGCTTGAGGAAAGAAATATTTGGGAAGGGAGGACTGCAATGTCCCCATTTTTTTATTCCCCTTCTCTGGAGTTGAAGGTGACCTTATGGGTTTATGTCATCTTGAACAGATAGGTAAATTGAGGTTAACAATGAGCTTGATAAGTTTGGAGGAGTTATATGATGATCTTAGAGGATCTCTTATCATCCTACATAATCAGGATCATTCCTGCGTAGTCAGATTTTGATTCTATTGCATTTCAACCATTCCTGTAATTTGGGAGTGTTATTGAGCAAAAAATAATGGAGTTCACTAAGGTTGTTATTTTAATAAATTATCTGAGGGAAACCTTAGTGTAATAGCTCATTGGAAATGAGAGGAAAATATTTAAATGTTTAGATGATAAAAAAAAAGTGACTTCTAGTGGCTGAAAAGGATTTAAAGTCAAATAAATAAATTTTTAGAATAATTTTTTTTTTTTAATTAATAAAGTGATTTTATGAAGAAAAATTAAAGATGAATTAAAATTCACTTGAGGGAAAAAGGGTGAAAATGGGTATAAAGGAGAGATAGGGGCTCATATTCTCTCATTATGTGATTGATCATTTTTTCCCATTGGTTTGGAGAACTCTTTGATCCTTTTGGGTTTGGAGGAAACCCTTGTTTGATTGGTTTCAGTGGTGAGATTATACACCCTAGCTAATCCATTTTTGGTGGTGAGATATTCGACCCTAGAAATTGGTGGGAGATCATCTATATATTCAATTTGGAAATTATTGGTACATAGATTCATTGGTTGGATTTAGTTGGGGTTTGTGGAGCCATAGTTCTTGGAGAGCGCACATCACTTGACATCCTTGGTATTCATTTGTGGAGAGAGCGCACTTGGTAGTCCTTGACTTTCATTTGTAGGAAGGATGTTGAGGAAAATATATGAATTTATCTTACTCAAGCATTTTTGAATCTTCCTTGGCTAAGGAAAGATAGCCGAGAATATTATCCTATGTTTATAGCCTCAAAAAGTGTTTCCAATACCACAATTATTAATTACGAGGGCTTATGATGATTTCTTAAAATAAAATATTGTTGCAAAATATAACATTTTTATATAATTTTTTGAATATAATAGATTGCAAAAAAGTAAATGTGGAGATCAAAAGAAAAAATACCGAGTCACATATTAACAAAGATGAGACATAATAGCAATCACTTTATTTCATTCCAAGAAATCAAAAGAATCATTCTCTTTACAAAAATCCCCGTGGGGGCATGGACCAAGGTCAAACTTAGATATCTTCGATGAAAACCATACAAAAGGACTCTGACAAGAAGTAAAAACTGAACTTTAAAATCTGGATCAGCTTGCCACAAACTAATGCCCACTTGACTCTACAAAATATCCTTTATCAGTCATGAAATTTAATTCATAAACACACAAGTCTACACAGACTATCAAAGACAGATCAATACCTATGAAACAATCATCTGAATGATATGGTTCAACTTTGAACCTTGTTGTCTACAATAGGACCCTGCTGTCATAAAAGAGAATTAGGATTTTAATGAATTGAAGAATGAATGAAAACTGAACTATCTCAATAAAACTCAATAGAAAACATTAATATGCTTCTCCTTCTATTCTCTACTTGTTCTTCCTTCTCATTTGGATTTTATGCATTCCAAATTAGTTGAAGTAGTTCAACTACCTCATTTAGTTAAGTTAGCTAAAACTCAACTAACTTTTAGTTTAGGGGAAGAATTAATAATAATAATAATAATAATAAAGGGTCTTTTATTAAATAATAACTAGTAGGTGGGACCCCTTGTGACTCCCTTTATTTTCTTAACAAAAATAAACATAATTAGACAATCAATCAAACACATCCCTCCTTGTGGCTCCCATAATCATTTCCACAATTTGAAATTTGAATATCAGTGATATTTCAAATTATATTCACACATACAATATCCACAATATCCAAAAACAGTGTGTTGTCCAAAACTTTCAGCAGTCCACTGTCCTCAATAAATCAATAATAAACACATAATCAAAAACCATATTTTCCACTTCGAGAGACAATTATTTCTTTGTTGTTTCTATCCCCTTTTGAATTCCCTAAATTAGCATTAGGTTAGGTGGAAACTTGAGGCTTGATGTCACTAATGACATGGGATCATTCATCTCTCAAGTGCATGCAAGATGATACTAACTTGGCCGAGTCACTTGAAGGAGAGGAGGGAGAAACATCAACTTTACCTTTATCATGCATACGGTGGGACTCACTTTTAAGTATTTTTCTTGCATGGGAGGACTATATAGGTGAATGTGCAGGGGAAATATGAACATTTGGGTTAACAGGTGGTGGAGGAGGAGGTAACGACAAATTTGGCCAGCCATGATGGTGGGAGACTGTTGGGTGAACAATCTCCTGCCATCCATTATTCTCAGGAACTTTAGGTTGCAAAGATACATGAGGGGGAACAGGGATACCAGGAACATGTTGGGTCTAGAAGGGAGGCCTCTCTGGCCTAGGATGAACTATCCCTTGTCCAATCCAATTGAAAAATCCATCTTGAAAAATATGGTTTAACTCTTGAGGATCGACATCGAAATGTATTGAAAATATGGGCCTTCTAGGCCCTCTATTCCATTTTCCTCTTCCCCTATTGTTTCAACCATGACTTCCTCTGCTGAAGAAGATCATCCTGTATGCAACAATTATTAGCAACTAGATCTTAAGTAGACCATACATGACATTCTATTAATATGAAATAAAGTTTGGCTCAAAAATTAACATCAGAACCATGGAATCCAATCCATAAAATTTATTTAATAATTGTCAAATGAGAAGGGGGTGAAATAGGGTTCATGAGATCTCTGGGGGGATTATAATGAGCGAAAAAGTGAGAAAATGAGAGAGAATTAGATGGATATTTTTCATAAAATAAATTAAATCAATCAACTATCATATCTCTATTTGAAATTTAACCCAAAAAGCATCCGCTTCCAAGACCAAAACATTCACTGTTCCTCAATTTCATATAAACTGCTTGTTGTCTCAATAAAGCAATTTAATTTCCTAGAAATCTTCCATTTATAACAATGAGTGTATTATGATTTATACAACATTTCCAATTCAACAGTAACAATGTAACCATTTGAACCACAATACTGCATGTGCTAACACTGATCTCTTCTTTTAAAATAAACAAAATATTCACAACAAGCCTTGTTATCTATGTCCAACATTCATATTTGGTAATCAATAATAAACCCATGATAAACAATCAATAGTCACTGTCCTTTAACAAAAATCGGACCTGATTTAAGCACACATAGGTCTCTTTTAAATTCATCGTCAGACTTAAGAGCATGCTTGATTAACCAATCATACGCAGGTCTCTATCATATAATTGACACAATCTTGATTTGACAACAATATTCAACCCAAAAAGAAAGTAACCCTAAGCTTGATCTATGTGTGCATCAATATATACAGACTTCCTCTTAAAAGGAATGACCCACGTAACCATATGATGTATGAAGAGAACAAAATGATATTTCCACACAATTATCTCTTTTAAAATTTGATAGAATCATGATCGTGCTTGGTGAAATAATCACTCACACATGTTCCTTATTAACTTAAATCTAATCATGATCATGCTAAAATTAAACACAGTAATAAAGACCATCATCGAATAGAAGGGAAGCTCTCTAGCAATAGATAATCATATATTCTTTTTCTTCTTCGTTCAAATGAATTCATCATAGAGAGAACCCATAGAGATTTGACCAAGAGGATGGTTCTTGAAGCGAGGGAGACTGTACCCTTAACATTTCCACAATCATTAAACTGATAACCCAAACTTGACAAACCCCAGAAGGTTCCCAAGAAAGGTAGAAGTTAAGTCAGAATCCAAGTCAACTCTTTAGAAATTAAATGCAGAGAGGCAACAAAAGTTTGTTTGTCTTTAGAAAATGTAGAGAGCTCATAGTATTTTACATCCTCATATCCATTTACCACCGAGTAACAACCTCAAGCCAAAAATATAATCCCGAATGAAAAGAGGGCCATGCTCTTTAAAAACACCACCGTCCTTCAAATTATAACCCCAATATTTTGACATAACCATAAGTGAATGTCCGAGTGGAGAATAAATCAATTCGAGCTAACCAATCCAGACACACATAGATGCCTCTAGTTTTTTTTTTTTTGCAGAGAGGAATGAGGGTTAATTTAACAATGAAGGGCACTCACAAACACAGAGAGACCATGTCTCTTTCCAACACCCAGGAGATTGATAAATTTTGACAGCAATTGATAGTGAGGCCACACAACATAACAATCGACATTAAGTCAGAGATGAGAGAGTGGGTGTGAAAATTCTTTTTGAAAATAATGTCAGTACACAACTCACATCAACTCAATATATACACAGGCCTCTACTAAACATTTTTGGCCAACCAAGATTGGACTGTGGAAATATTTCAATGAAATGATAGTCAAGAACGAGTCATCAAATAATAGTTTGAGTCTTAGAAACAATAACCACACCACTATTGACTAATGAATTGCAACTTGGATAAAGAATCATAACGACAACCAAGAGGGAAAAAGAGTTGACAACAACTGATACACATAATGGTGGTTAAAACCCATCAACCATAAAATACAGATCTCATTGCACCACTGTTACCATTATTTGATAGAGAACCATCATAAAAAACCAAGCTGACTAAGTAAATAACCAATGCACAAACTTTATAATCAACAACACCGATTACTTCGCTTACAAATGCCAACATTTTGCAGTAATCATATAGAACCCAAAACACAATATTTACACTCAGTCAAAAACTCAAGAAAACACAGAACCCATGCAATCCTGAGCCACCATTTGATTTATAATATAGAGAGTCCATCATGGATGGAAATATAAGAGTTATACCTGTGAGAAAATCACTTCAATGATGAACTAGTCAAGTTTTCTCCTTCCAATCCTGAAAACATGGAGCTTATACAACCAACAAAGAAACAATGCAACTATGCTAGGGTGATGGGCTCAAGGGAGGTTTGTAGTGATGTTTAGTAAATGCATGTCGCTTCCTTACCTGGACCTATTCAATTTCATGTATGATCCAACCCACTAACACAATATCCACCATTAACCTCAAACCATATCCAATCTAAAATTCAATGCCATATCGTTTGTATAGATCCAATACCATAACTATGGTATAGTGCGCCACCCAAGACATATATGTTAACCTTATGCCATAACTTCAACAATAATCATATATTAACATTACCATATGTGCCTCCATTCAATTCTTTAATAAAAAATTGCATAATCATTTAACCAAAACACATAGCATAATAGCTAGTTCCACCATTTCACAAAGGTTTAAACGTAATCTTATTTCCATAGCTTTAGAACTTTTGCATAGTTTTTCCTTTTGTTTTGATCAAGTTCCCATTTTATTGATTTTTTTTGCATAGATCATATATGAATTAGTAATCAAGGTTATAACATAACACAACATAGCACCTATAAACAACATGATCCTCATACCCATGGAACTATTCTGTATTGTATGTAAATACCAACAACATTGAGCAATAATGCATCAACCACCCATTCATCACATCAAATGAAACCAAGACTGCATCATCAACTGTATAAGACTGTGTAGGCAACATCATACTAGCAACAACATATAAGCGTAACATGTCTATCTTTGTGCCTCTAGTCTACAAGGGGGTCCCACCTAGTAGTATTATATTATTATCATAATTAAATAATAGATCTTAGCAATCCTTTGCAAGCATAATTCATCGTTTCGATTTTAATCGTCAACAAACTGGAGAATCCACAGGGAAATCTGTTTCCAACAGATTAAGAACTCAGAATGTCTAGTTTTGCAGACTATGTAACATTAGATCAAGAAGATATACATCAGAATGATTATGCAACAGGGGGAAGTGAGCGGATTTAAGGGAAAAAATAACTGATAATTTGGGAACAACTCATGGAAATTGTTAAGTATGAGGGGGTTTATCCTTGTAAGCATAATCATTCGATTAATCATAGTAAAGAATTCTTGACTTCAAGGAGAAATTTTTTCTGATATGCTCTTTTGAATCTTGAAGTGAATGGAAGAAAAGGAAAGAAGAAGAGGGATAAAACCAACCATCTTATATAACAATAGTTGAAGTAGTTAACAATTTCAATGATGCTTTCAAGGGGAACATCATGACAACTATGTAACCTGATTGTTATTGATTAACAATACTTTGCAGAGTAACGTTGTTGTGGCAAAACTAATCCAACATTTTATTTTGACAAGAAATTAAGTAAAAAAGAAACAAAATAGAAAGAAATGAAATAACATAAATGAAACAATAGAATTGAAATAAGCATAAATGAAATAACAGAAATGTAAAATCGAAGCAAATAAAACAAACTATAATACAAAAAATATTCCATACATCGTTAACAATTTTAAGCTGGTTCCACGTAGTGTTTTAAGTGGGAACCATTAGTTCGATAGGAAAACAATCGATCTTGTAAGTTCTTTAGGATGTAAGAGTTTTAGCCTAGGACAAAAGTGATCTTAAAGGACCCAACCATAATTTTTGGAACTTTGAATGCCTTCCTCTATCAGCATGAGCCGAATCCCACAACAATACTTTCTCATTAACCTTAAATTTGATAGCCTTGACACTTTTGTTGAAATACCTTTTAAAAGTCTGTTGTCTTCTCCTTATATTATCCAAGGCAAATGTCCTTTGCTCCTCTAAAGCCAAAAGTGCATTCATTCTTTGAGAAACATCATAATAATTTAATTCTTTGACCTGTAGCATTAACATTAGGGAGGAAAGTTCTAGCTTGGTAGGCAAAATGGATTCTTGACCATAAACAAGATGGAAAGGAGTGCAAATACTACTCACCTTGGTGGTAGTGCGATATTCCTAAAGGGCGTAAGTGAGGAGAGTGTACCATTGACAAGGCTTATCTTCAATGAGCCTCTTGATAATTCTAACCAAATTCTTGTTGGTAGACTCAACCTGCCCATTACCTTGCGGATAATAAGATGATGAGGTAAAATGTTTAACCCCCAATTTAACTAAAATCTGGTTCATCTTAGCATAAATAAAGGCGGGTCCATTGTTTGTAATAATTTCCATAGGAAGACCAAATCTGGAAAAAATATTAGTTTCAAGAAAAGAAATCACCTGCTCATCCCGTGAAGGCTTAAGCGAGACAACTTCAGTCCATTTCGTTAAATAATATGTAGCTGTCAAGATAAAAACTTGCTCTGCTGAATATGGAGGATTAATAGGACCAATAAAGTCCAAACCCCATTTTGAAAAAGGAAATTCAGGGTGGACATGTTGTAAAGGCCTAGTAGGAAGACGTTCTTTCCCAGAAAAATTCCAGCACTTGTCACAAGATCTTGAAACATTATAAGAATCATGAAATATTGAAGGCCAATAGTAACCTTTCCTGATAATCTTAAAAGCAGTGGTTTTAGCAGAAAAGTGACCTCCTACATGAATAACAGAATTTGAAGATCCATGAGTCTCTTGCAACAATTTATGTGCTTCCTCATTGTTCACACAATGAAGTAACATACCATCGACAAATCTCCTAAACAAGAAGTCTCCTATAATTACATATCTAGTAGATTCGAGGCAGAGCCTTCTTCTTTGATGAGTATCTAAGTTGTCTGGACATATTTGATTTTTCAAGTAATACACCAGATATTTATACCAAGGATGTTCATACATAGGAAGGATTTGATTGTCAATGTAAAATAGTGTTGATAGAGAGATATCTTGTTCATCAATTTCTTCACTTATTTCAACATGTTGGGCTAAGTGAAGGGCTAAGTCACATTCCTTGATAGTTTTAGAAGTCATGATGGTTAGAACATGATCCTAAATCTTGGAAAGCCAATGTTCAAGCTTCCCTGAAAGATAAGTCTGTGAGAACAAAAACTTGACAACAGGTAAAGGGAATTTTACTAGTGTATGCTTACCTAAGATGAAGTGGAAAATTTTTGCAATAGCTTTAACAATAAAGAAAGCATGGTTTTCAATAAAAGAATATTTAAACTCATCATCTGAAAATCTTTAACTGATGTAAGCCACTAGTTTTTCATTACCTTGGTCATCACATTGCATGAGGATAACAAAAACTACTTCCTCTATGGCATTAGTATATATCATAAATTCTTTCTCAAAATCCGGCTTCGCAAATAACGGTGCATAACTGATTGCCTTCTTGATCCCTACGAAATAATTTTCGACATCATCTGTACAAGAAAAGGAACGATCTTTCTTAAGAACATTATGAATTGTATTGACCATTACAACAAAATTAGGAACACACCTATGGACAAAGTTAATAACACCCATAAAGGCTTGAACCTCCTTCTTGGAAGTAGGAGCAGGAAGATTTAGGATAGCAACAATACTTTTGGGATCTATGCTTATTCTTGAATCAAAGACAATGTGTCCAAGGAGCTTGCCCTTGGTAATGTCGAAAATAGACTTAGAAGGATTTAAAGAAATGTCAAATTTCCTACATCGCATGAGAATATTTTTAAGATGATTGAAATGATCTGATCAATTTTTAGAATACACAATTAAGTCATCAAGATAAATCTAAATAATTTTACCGATCAAATCATCAAAAGCTATTTGCATAGCTCTTTGAAAAGTGGCACCTGCATTAGATAAGCCAAAAGGCACATGTTCATAAGTGAAAGTGCCCCAACGCGTAATAAAAGTGGTTTTATATTTATCTATCCTTTTCACCTTGATTTGATTGTAACCAGAAAAATCGTCAAGTAAGGACATCATCTGTGACCCTGCAACTTGCTGCAAAATCATTTCCATATTATGGAGAGGAAAATGGTATTTAACGCTGGCCCTATTCAATGTGCGAAAATCAACACATAGTCTAATATGACCTGTCTCTTTCCAAACGAGAACCAAATTAGAAACCCACTCAGAATACTTAACAGGGAAAATTGTTCTAGCCTTCAAGAGTTTTTCCAACTCCTTTCAAATAGTTGCTTCTAGTGCAGGGTTAATGGGTCTTTGTTTTTTCCTAACTGGTTTTACGCCTTCCTTGATAGGAATGGAATGTTGTACAATAGTAGGATCAAAACCACGAAGATCCTCATAAGATCAAGAAAAAACATCTTGAAATTCACCAAGCAACTTAGTGAACTTCAATTTTTCTTCATCAGAACATTGGACACCTATTTTAACGTTCTTTGGAGACTCAGGTGTTCCAATTTTCAAGGAAATGGTTTCACCCACTTTCCTTTTTGACTCCTCTTCTTTATGTTTTTCTTTGTTTCCTACATCGCTTGATGAAAATGAACTTTCTAGAGGATTCAAGCCCTTAGGATTTTTTTTATCTTCCATGGATATAATTTCCTTAGGCTTATAAGGTTCATTTTGAATGAAAGCAAAAATGCTCTCATCACTAGAGAATACCTGCCATGACTCTACATTGTTAAGGATATCCAGATGATACAAATATTGAAAGGTGAAGTCAAGTCTTTGTGAAGAAGTTGTTGATTAGGGGAGGCTGCAAAAACAACTAACCTGACAGCCATTGAAATCAATTCCCTTTTAACATGAGTGATGTTGAAACATAACAAGTTTGAGATAAGTGCCCAAATAGTTTGGGTGTAATGTTTCATTAACTTGTTTCTAGGAGAATATATCTTACGTACAAGGTTTACAACAAGTTCAAAATCCCCAAAAACCGTAAGGTGACCACAACCTAGATTATAGGCATTTTCAATGCCTAGCAGTAATGCTTCAAATTTAGTGACATTGTTTGTGCAAGCAAACTCTAACCTATAGGAAAAGTTATGAATTTTACCCACAAGAGAGTACAATATAATACCAGCTCCGTTTCCTTCATTGGATCATGAACCATCAAAGTGCATATGCCACATCCCATCCTCTATGTTGATTTGTTCCAAGGAAGTGTTGTCCTCATCTGCAAAGATGGAGTACACTCCTAGGTCCTCCTAGATATAATTCACATTAGCCTATCAGATGCTTTCTATATAAGGTGAAATTATCCCCTCCCTTAGGACTATGATTTTTTTACCATTCCGAGGAATGGATAAGTGTTTCCCATCGAGTGAGAGGTATCCACCTGCCAAATCTTTCCAATCTCTTCCTAAGATGATCTAGTAATTACTCACTGGCATATCAATTACCTAAATATTAAGGGTTGTCCTTATTTTACGATGCACACACAAAACCAAGGTCACATCCTTGATTTCACCTATGGTCGTTTGTTGTAAACTATTATAAGAGAGAATTCTTCTGGAATTTTCATTTGTACAAGACAAGCCTAGATCTTCCATAATAATATTCTACATTACATTTGGGCTCGAACCGTTGTCAATGAGACAAAAATGGGATATTTTATCCATAATCTTTACAGAAATAAAAAACAACGTTTTTTTGATAGTGTGTCTAAATTTATGTACACCTACTTTATTTACAGTTGAATCCTTGTCATCTACCTCTTCAGAGAGGTTGGCTACAATGGAATCTTTTCCTTCCATAAAAATTTTCAAATGTTTTTGTTGCTCATGGACAAAAACCATGTCCAGGAGGGTAGCATCAACTTTAATATTAGACAATTGATTGAGAATGTTGTATTTGGAAGAAGGAAGAGGGGAGGTAGTTCCTTAACTGCCAAGAGCCTTAGAAACATGAACAATAGCAGCTGGTGAAGATGATCTTAGGATAGAAGAAGTGCGGGGAGGATCATATTTACCTTTTGGAGCATAGGATTTATTCCTAGTATTTATGATCATGACATCCTCTGGCTCTGCAAAGTCTAGGACAACAATAGTAGCTTCAGGTATTTTACCAAATATTTTATCTCTGGCACTCTTATTTACTTCACACGTACATTCCTAATGGTGTTCCTCGCAAAAGTTACACCAATTACGAGGCATGATGGCTTTAGGTTGAAATTTATTTTCATTAAGATTCTTAAAGGGTGGTGAAGAAGAAGATGAGGCCCCAGGGGTAAGCGAGGGGAAATTTCCTTTCTGCTCATATGCTATCATTCGATTATTCATGTCTTGTACAAGATGTAAGAGGGAAAACATATCCATATGTTTCACTAAGTCTCCCTTAGGAAGACCTATTCTTTTGAGTTGTTCTTCATACTCTAAACAAGTATGCAGAGCATAATCAAGGTTATCAATGTCCTTTTCCTCAAGCCTATGATGATAGGGAGAATGTTAAGAACCAAATATCAATATAGCATAGAAAAACCTCAGAAAAAGTACTCAACGCCTTGAAAAAAAGATAATTTCAGATAATAAGCCTCTTCGAGGGGGCAACCTCCTTTTACCCCACTTAAATGTTCAAGTACAAGATGATTCAAAATGAAAATGTCTCCTTGGTATATATAGGAGACTAGGAGGTATAATTACAACCAATGGCCTAAAGCCGACATAAATAAAGTAACATTACTAATATAATATTCCCCAATTAAGGGGTAATGAGACAATATTAGGGCTTAACATGCCCCTCCCCTTGAGACAAGTGTTGTCCGCAACGCTTGAGTAACTATGGATGCTTCTGTATAAAAGACTCATCTTCCCAAGTGGAATCTTCAGCCGATAGTTTCCTCCATTTAATGAGATACTCTGAAATGGATCTATTCCTCAGCTAGCGAATTCTTGTGTCAGTGATGGCTTCAAGCTCCAATATGGATTTTCCTTCCTCTTCAAGTTCTGGCAATATAGTTTGAATTGGGATCTTGTCACCTATAACCTTCTTTAAGCATGAAACATGGACAATTGGGTGTACTCGTGAAGATGCAGACAACTCCAATTTGTATGCCATAGTACCAATCTTTTGCAACACCTTATAAGGGCCATAGTACTTTGGTGATAATTTATTATCCTTCTTAGCTTTCTTGAGGGACATCTGTTTGTATGGTTGTAGTCTTAAAAAAACCCAATCCCCTACTTCAAAACTTCTTTCACTACGGTGTTGATTTGCTTGTTTTTTCATGCGATTATGTGCCATGGTCAGGTTTTCCTTTAAGATTTTGAGAACTTGTTGATTCTCGATGTGATATTCCACTGCTTGAACCTTAGATTTTTCTTTTAGAGAAGAAGTGATGGAAGGAGGGTGGTATCCATAAAGTGCCATAAATGGTGTCATTTTTCTTGCACTATGAAAGGAAGTGTTATACCACCATTATGCCAAGGGTAACCATTTGAACCATTGTGTTTTTTTATCAGAGACAAAGAAATGAAGGTAGCCTTCCAAACATTTGTTCACTATCTCGGTTTGTCCATCAGATTGAGGATGATAGGATGAGTTATGAACCAATTGAGTACCTAAACAAGAAGATAATTCTGTCCAAAAATGTCCAGTGAAGATGGGATCTCTGTCACTTACAATAATCTTTGGGCTGCCATGTAGCTTTTGAACTATCTCCATGAATGTGGTGGCAACTGTACTAGCTTTGAAGGGATGAGAGAGTGCACAAAAG
>ML780276.1:661011-681625 GCA_009831015.1 Picea engelmannii
ATGTCTTCACGATGTTTATTTCAATTGCGAAACACATTTTTTGTTTGATCTTTTTCTATTGTACTTTTGCGCTTTTTAAGATTGTGTTTGGACAAACAATGGTTGACCTCAAATCATGCGATATGGAGAAGTCTATTCCCAACTCGTCATTCACATACAACACAAGAAACGATGAGGAACATGCAGTTTTTTCGAGGGGTTCTCTATCTAACCGACACAGATGAACAACTTTGGAGAAGTGTAGAAGTATCCGCTTGGTGGTCTGGTAAAATCTTAAGGGAAAGACAGTAAGCTAGAAAGGACTACATGCACCTTAGAGATAGAGCTAGTGAGTTTCACCTTAACCATCTTATTTTTTTCAAATAATAGGCATCCTCCTATCCCACTTACTCAGGGCATTCTGCCAAAATAAAAGTCAACTATATCAAATGAGCGTACAGTAGGAGAGGGTATGCATATATCTCCGCCGAGGCTATGGATACTTGCTGGCAGTGGAGAAACACCATAGAAAATGAATAAAGGTAACTAAAATTCCTAGTGCCAGTGAATGCTTTACTAGACTCTTGTCAAAGGGGGCATGAGTTAGGGTTATAGGAAACAAAGGTTGAATAAAGCTTGAAAATCCCACAGGCAGTCTTGGATGCATCAACCGAGGAAAATTCAAATGAAATGGTAAAAGAAGCTCTGATAAAAAAAGTTATGTTCTTAACCAGATTTTTCATCAGCCGAGCCCGAGGAAGGAACAAAGATGTTGCTTTCGCTCAGTAAGTTGCCATTTTTTGAGCAATCAAGATACCCTAAAAAACCTATGTCAATTTTCTACCTTTTGGGTACCACTTGATCTTTGCACTGTCTGATTTGATTTCATTTTTTGTGAAAATGTTTTGCCTTGTGCTTATTATCATGGTGCTCATTAGCCTTTCAGAATGTTTTCAGACCTTTAAAAACCCATGACTTGAGCCTGAAGAAAGAAGCAAAATCCAAAACACTTCACCCGACACACTCAGATTCGACATCGAAAGGAATTCAAAATGGTAAAGAACCATTCGGGAAATATCGGTCACCGAAGCACCAATCTTCATCAGCATCGGTAAAAAGCAAGTTTTTTTTGCGCAAATGTTTTATAAAAGGATATCACCGATAACCGATTCCCCTTTGGCATTGATAAAAGATGAGGGAAATAGTCATTAAATCAAGAATGAAAATATATCATCGATAGCCGATACCCAATGCGCCTTTCAGAATAGAATAAGATATAAAAGGATCATAACGGACTTTGTGACCATGCTAAAGAATTACCTCGATCATCAATCCCTGATGCACTTCGACATCGAGACTTTTTTGAGGAATCTAATCCGTAGAAAAACATCTGATAGGTATCGTCGATCACCAATCCTAGATAATTTTCGGCATTGACACTTTAAGGTATGTTTTAAACTGAATAACTTAATGAAAATCTCAACTCTGATTAATACAGACGGATTAGGCCACCTGTCTTCAATGCCACATGTCTTTTCCAGATTGGAGAAACCATATGATCTAATTTTACGAGTAATTCTTGGTTCCTTAGGTCCAATTCACACCTCTAAGTCAGTTTTTTCACGTCAGGATTTTACGATGAGATTAATCGATGTCAGAGCATTTGCAAGGGACATCGATAAAAATGTTCATAGCGCATCCCCGATCCCCGATCCACCCACTGAGAAAGCGACACGATGGGATGTTTTAGCACTAGATGCAATTAGATTCAGAGAATTTAAGGGACTAATTAATAACAAATCCTGCATTAGTTTCTACCTCGTGTACCAATCAACATGATCGTTTGAAATCACCGATAGACCGCATCACCCCCGTGCCTTTATCATGAATTTAAGTTACAGATATTCGGTGACAAATTTGTTTTAAATTGCACTTATCACCCAAATTCAATGGTTGATGCGACACGGTAAGTTCTTCGTTGGTTTAAATCCTCTCAATCCATGGTAAGAGGAATCATTCTGTGCACTAGGAAATTCAAAGCATATGGAGAAACGAGACGATCAATTCGAGAGCTACAAAGATCCCGTGAGTATCAAATAACCAGGTTTAACAAGATTTATAGGTATGTACCAAGTCTGTGGATTTTGCATGTTTACACCTCATATATATATATATATATATATATATATATATATATATATATATATATATATATATAGTGTTTCTTTGTACACAGTCTCTAAAGATTTATTTCATTTGCAGGAATAATGCCTCCAAGAAATTCGGCTAGTAGACGATCGCCGAGGGAACCAAAGGTGAAAGAACTAGAATTAGGTGAAGGCTCCTCTCCAGGGGTCGCAAGACAATTGGAATTCATGCAAAGAATGGATCTGGTCATCAAAACATCGATAAAGAAAGCTTTCTTTTAGCCTCCGACCTTTAGAGATATAGAGGCAAGCACAAGGTCCAAAGTGACACTCCTGCATTGGGGAGATCTCTTTAAGAAAATAAGTCGGGAGGAACACTTGTAATACATACCACACAGTGACCCTGATGTCAGAGCACTCGACGATGAAGTGTTCCCGAACATCTGGTGGTCATACCTGCATATGGTGGCTAGAAGAACCCTCGTATTTCCCTGTGTTGAACTCTTGAAGTGACTCATTGACCACACAAACACACAAAATTTTTTGATCAATGACGATAATGGTGGGTGTGTCGGAGTATTCCTTCCGATGGAGGTCCATAAGTATTACAAGATTAGAGACCTTGAGGAGCAACTAAACACTGATTTCATCATAAAATTCTATGAGTGCCACGACACCAGCTGGGTGATGGCCTCATGGTGGAGAGAAGATAAGAAATACACCAATTGGAGCATTGACTGGTACCAGACGGACAACTTAAGGGAGTGATACATCTACCTGATGGCTCTCATCTATCGATTGTATGGGGATAAAGATTGCTCCAGATATTTAGAGGCATTGATGCCTCTAGCTTACATAGTGGCCATTTCCGGGAGCAGCTTCAACTTGGAAGCCATCATTTATAAGCAAATGAGCATCTACATACAACATGCTCAGACGTTGAAGGAAGGAGAGACACCATCATTCTACATGGATTCATACTTACTCGATGTCATGTGTTCCAGAAACATATTTTTTGGCATGGACCTGAGCTGGCACATCGCAGAACTCCTGGTCCATGTATATTTCATCATCTTATGGGAGAAAAGGTACAAAAAATATTACTCCCTCATTTGTGATGAATTCATTGCATGTATTTATTTTATTCTTTTCAAGAAATAATGCCCGAGAATATCAGTTGCAGCCAAAAATATGATATCAAAGGTCGGACACTGGTATCTAGATGAGCACGATACCTACATCAGGGTGTTTGAGGCCACCAGAGCACCTCATCTCCTGCCAGCGCATGTCCCTGACCGACTTGTAGTGGCAGAGATATGCTACCATACCATCCTACAAGGATACAATGCCACTCTAGTTAAGGATAAAAAGAGGGAATTTATATCTTATAGATTCCATGTAGGTGTCTACTTGGTGAAAGACACTACTCAAGCCAAACAAGAAGGGATGAGCCAATTGGAGTTCAGATTCCAAACCGACCGATTCTACAAGCAATACCCGAAGGTTCTGGTCTTGAAACATGCTTCTCAAGTGTCATCCTGCTGGTCATAAGCCCACAACAAATTTGAAGATGAAGTCTTCACAAAAAATGACCAAGGCTGGGACGAGGTGGTGGCAAGGATGGACGACCCCAAAATGACTAGGTTCAGAGCCATGAGGCTGGACAAACAAACGACAACCATAGAACAATTGACTCAAGAAGCCCTTATATCCAGGGAAGAAATGATAGCAGCCAAAGTAGTAGAGATTCCCCTGGCAGCTTCGGTGCAGGACATAGGTTTCCCTATGATGCAGGACACATGGGAAAGGGGGTTGCTCAAGATAAAAAAAGGTGCAATGAAAAATTGATCGGCTGCAAGGTGACTTGGACCTCACAGTAATGATGGGGTCCCTTGTTGACAACCCATATGAATTCCAGACAGGCCCAAGCGGCCCTAAAATGATAGACATTGATGAAATCATCGGGTTAGACCACCCTAAAACTGCAATGCCGCAAGCTGGGTCACCAACAAGTGTTTCAATTCAACCGGAGACAGTCGAAACATTAGGGAGAGAAAGTGCACCAAAACCCTAAGTGAATTGATAAATATCTATGATGACAAAGAGATACTGGAGGTATGCCTGGTGACCCCGGTACAGATCATAGAGGAAAAGGAGCCAGAGAAGACACCTTCCCCAGCTCCCAATTCTCAAATTCGGGACTTTCCACAAAATGAAGAAGAGGTCAAGAGTGTCTTAGACACTGATTTTCCCAATGCACCATAGACCTAAGCAGGTTGTCTGAATGATGAGTCAGGATCGACAGAACAAAAGGAAGAAACTCCACAACAAAAAATTAGCATCTCAATGGTCGATAATCAAGTAAGTATCGAGCCTACCCCTATTTCATCAATTTCAATCAGTACTCAAATCCATGATGAGAGACAAACAAAATCCTGGTCTTCAGAACACAGGGAAGAAGTTCAAGAACCCAGTCTTGAACAAATATATACCATCAAGAGCTTGGGAAATATGATCACCTGGGGAGATCAACAAATCCCCGAGCCCATGGATGAAGTCACTGACATACATGCCATTGCTTTTGACCAGAAAATAAATCCATTGTGCAGAGGACCACCAAGAAGATGAGGATCACTATGGATTGCTCCATCCTCATCACGATGGAGGAAAATACTATAAATATAGAGCACGCCAAAACATATGAACTTATCGGCACAGGGATGGAAATCCCTGATGCCACCCTGGATAGAGAAAAAAGGGATGAAGAGGAGCTAGCTACTTCTCTGAAATAATTGGAAGATTTGCACCACTTGGAGAAATATTACCAGGACACCACACAAGCCACAATGTTCTTAAGGAGTGAAATTAAGGAGGCCTACAACAAATTTACATATGAACGACACCTATTCATTGCAAGGATATCCGAGCTGCAAGAAGAATCCCTCGTGGCGCTGGCCACATGAAAGGATACAAAGAGGTGGGACAAGAAGGCACAACAAGACATGGAAAGGGTCGACTATATTAGTGTGGTTCAATAGGGCCAAGATACAGAAGAGCATGACATCCAAGTGTTAAAATAAATCAACCTTGATCGCATAAAGAAATTGATCAAATATTGGGAAAAAATGGCTCAGGAACCTCATCGGGAAATCCAAGAGAAATGGACCAATTGTGAGAAAAGATGGATCAAGATCAACTGGGTAATGAAAGACATCAGGCTCCTTGAGTTTGGCACACTCGATGACTTTGTCGACTTGTGCGACATGTTCAAGACGCATGCTAAACTAGACTCATCATGGGTCGAGGAAATAGAAAAGGTGACATACATGGAAACAGGTTAGGTGCAGTAGTTCATGGAGCACCCGATCAAATCTCGGGCTATGTTGCAATAGTTAAGTGCCAGAATAGTCAAGTATCAGACACAAGCAGTAGAGATAAGAGAGATTCACTCAACCCCAATGGAACAACATAGATTCCTATATGCCAACACATGTGAGGATCTCTTCTTCAAGTGGTCGGAGTACAAGAAGAGTCACCCACTTAAGTGAGATCCTGATATGACTCTTAGAAAGAGTGATAGAAGAAAGTGCCATGTGGTGAGTTTTGTTTTACTTAGTTTCACTTTACTATTTATTTTTAGTTAATAGCGTGTTATAAATAGGAGGATAGACCTATTAGAAAGGGTCGATGGTTGTTGCAAAGACCCTCACTTTTTGGTTTTGTAAAGAACTATTTCAGAGCTTCCTTTAATTGAGAAGTCTTGTTTAGGACCTGAGACAAGTTTGTGTTTTTCATCAAAAGCATGTATGATTGGATGTGGAGAAGAATTATTTCTTATTTCGTCTCATGAATGGATGTTGTAAATAGTAAGATCTACTAAATCTGTTGACAAGTTATATTATTCAATGTTTTACAGTTATTTTCTTTAATGATGAAGGTGAATCTTTGTGTTATTATGTGATTGATGATTAGAGTTAAGTAATTATTTTACTTGCCATCGTTTATCACATGCATGTTTTCTTCTGATATATTGTATCTCAGTCAGTAATTGGAATACTCGCACGGTTAATGTATTTGTACTAGGCCTGTGGTAGACAATCATTGTGTGCATGCTAGAGTGAAAGGGTTATCCCAAGCTCATCCTCTTCTCAATAGTTAATCTTGTTCCCACGTTGTTATCTAGTTGGTTTATACTAGCTTTATCTTATATCAATCCCACTTAAGAGAAAATATAAAAAGAGAATTTTCGAACTAAAGGAGAAATCCTTCACAAGAAAACATAAAGCCCATCGATTATTTTGACCAGATCACAAGATCTGGAGAACCATTCCACTACTAAATGTTGCAGAGTCTAATTGGGCCTCGATGGTGGGTTTGGTTCCCATTGTTGAGTCAAAGGGATTTAGGACCCCTCAATAGAGTCATACTTGTGAGAAAATCACTTGAATGATAAATTGGTTGAGTTTTCCCCTTCCAATCCTTGAAATGCGGAGCTTCCACAACCAATAGAGAAACAATGCAACTATGCTAGGGTGACAGGCTCAAGGGAGGTTTGGAGTGATGTGCATTAAATGCACACCGCTTCCTTACCTGGCTTTATTCAATTTCATGTACGAGTTTTTCCTTTTGTTTTTATCAAGCTCCCATTTTTTTTTTTTTTTTTTCATAGATCATATATGGATTAGTAATCAAGGTTATAACATAACATAACATAGCATCTGTAAACAACATGATCCTCATACACATGGAATTGTTCTCTATCGTAAGTAAATACCAACAACATTTAGCAATAATGCATCAACCACCCATTCATCACATCAAATGAAACCAGGACTGCATCATCAACTATATAGGACTTTGTAGTCAACATCATAATAGAAACAACATATAAGCGTAACATGTCTGTCTTTGTGCCTCTAGTATACAAGGGAGTCCCACCTTCTAGTATTATATTATTATCATAATTAAATAATAGTTCTTAGCAATCCTTTGTGGGTAGAATTCATCGTTGAGATTTTAATCGTCAACAAAGGACACACTTGGTATTTCCTTGGCATTCCCCTGGAAAGGGGCGCATCACTTACATTCATTTGGCACTAGTTGGAGAGAGGCACACTTACCATTTCATTGGCATTCATTTTGATGCAGGAGCAATGTCATCAAAGCATAAGTGGAAGACAACTTAGCTCCCTAGCGTGCATTTTGAATTGTTTTTGAAATTTTAAATATGGCATGTCATGTAATATATGAAAAGATTAAAATTAAAGAACATCTTAAATGTTTAGGATCTGAACCATCACATGAGATCGATGGGGGGTGTATTTTCCTTTAATATAGTAGATTGCAGTACAAATTCGAAGCATTTTATCTTATCTATCTGTCTCGAACATTTATTGTAATAATCCTTAGTAGTTGAAAGATTTTATTTGATAGGATAACACTAAGGTAGTTGGAGGGAAAATCTCCATGAGCTCGTTTTGTATAAATAAATGTATTTTATTCCCAAATGAGGTTGCTAAAAGTTATTTGAAGTTGTTGTTGTTGAGATGCAGAAGCTTATCAGAGTTTTATGAGTCCATGTACATATCATTTGAATGAATATAACAGAGAAGCATTGATCCAAATGTTTCGTGTTGTTGTTACTATTTTTATCTGAATGAATGAATGGTAGGATTTTTGTTAAATTGGAATTCTCTATTATTACTTGTTCTTATGTTATGAATGCATTACATGGTTGAATGTATGAATATGTGAGGATTAGAAAAGTTTCATTTGTTTCTCTTCTATGAGCCTATGCAAGGAGTGCATAGTGTCCGCAAGGTGTGCATTGACAAAGTATTTTTTGACTCAGAAGCTCATAAGAGATAACATGAAGATTTTGTTTGTAAAGAGTGCATAAGTTTCTACAAGGTGTGCATTGACATATTTTATTTCGACTCAGAATCTCAGAAGAGATAATATGAAGCTTTTGTTTGTAAAGAGTGCATAAGTTTCTGCAAGATGTGCGTTGACAAAGTCTATTTCGACTCATAAGCTCAGAAGAGATAACATGCAACTTTGTATGCATGTTGTGAATATTGTTTGCAAGGTGTGCGTCGATAGAGTCAGGCTCGACTCAGAAGCTTAGAAGAGGTAACTTGGAGATTTGTATGCAAGGAGTGCATATTTTCTGCAAGGAGTGCATTGAGAGAGTCTTTTGACTTAGAAGCTTAGGACAAGTAACTTAAGAGTATTTTCATAAGAGTGTAAGGACTATTGCAAGGTGTGCACAGTTTCCCACAAAGAAGCCAAGTCATGGAGAAGACCTGTTGCAAGGTGTGCATAGAGTCAAAATTAAACTAAGTGTCAAAAAACAACTTTGAGGAGTTAGAGGTTTCGAGGAAGAAAAATATCATAAGAAATAGCAGGGGAGAATCCTTCAATAGCGAGGAGACCTTTAATATTTCATAAATTAACGAGAAAGATCCATTCAGGAGGAAGTGAGATCATTCTAGACCGTCAGATCTAGGAGAGTTGTGATGCAGGAGCATTGTGTCAAGCACATAGAGGCGGGAACATTCAACACTTGCGATTTCTTCCAGAACTTTGACATGGGCGGCTACAACGGATTTCGGGATCTGCCTTCACTTAGTGCCAGAATTCACTTTTTGAGGCACACTTGAACCGATGTCGAATTTTACCCCGTGAAGCAAGTTTTTGAAATTGTAAACAAAGCAGGAGATTCCACTTTGGCTCTAGAATGCGACTGGACTTAGATAGTGTAGGATGAATTTTAGAGTAGGCAAGTAGCCAGGGGAAACCATAGAACCATCTTTGAGTTATGTAGAAGTTTACACACCCAATGAGAGGGAGAGCGGGAATACAGAGAAAAATTAGCTGTAAGAGAGAACTGTGAGTAGCATGAGAAACAATGCTTTTGAGTTACTGTAATTTTGAATGTAATATGTAGCCATTGGGCACTTGTGAATATAATAGAGTGGAAAATTGATCCAAATGTGTTGATATTGGACTGTGTGTATTTTCCTGTTATTTTCTGTTTTATAAACAAGAAATGGAACTGTGAGATTTTGGAAGTTTCAATTGTTTCTCTTCATTTGGAGCTCTGCAAGGTGTGCATTGAGCTAGGGAGGAACGCTGTGGAATTTTTTTCTCTTCACTGGGAGCTCTCCAAGGTGTGCATCGAGCCAGAGAGAAAACATCGTGAATCTGAGCTATCAAACTCCCTTAGACGCAAGGAGTGCATGGGAGCTGGAGTTTGAACAGACAAAACTCAAGAGGAATAACACTTCGAAAAGTGTTATCGGGATCCAGGAACCCATTCCCTGGAAGGAGTGAAGACCGAGTCTTCGCAAACTTAGAAATATCCTAAGACGAAATCGAGTAAAAGCTCAGGAGGAGGAACGTTGTCGAGCATTGGATTGAGGTGGAAATCCTCGCAGGCCATTCGATTGAAGGAAGGAACACAGAATTTAACCCTACATAGATCCAGGAGGAGAGTTCGGAAATCCGAACAGACAATGGAGAACCCTCGAGGGGAAAAACCGAAACCCCGCAGGATGTCAGATCAGGTAGAGCTACGAGGAGGTTAGCGACGAGAGTTTCTCGACGTTCATTTCAGGACTTCGAGTATCGGGAGTTGGGAAGACAGAGTTTCTAGTCCCTCAGAAACCCGAATCGTGAAATAGCGAAATCCTAATTCGATGTGAGTCGTCGATCACAGGGATTTCCGTGAGCCGTTGATTGAACACCACAACATTTCAGCGTTTCGGCATTTCAACATTTCATCTTTTCGGCGACCAGAGACTCCAAGGAGCAGGGATACCCCTTTGTATCCAGATTTCGCAAAACACAAAATCCTGAAGGAGAGAGCGCCGAGCCATTTCAGCTTTTCGGCGACCAGAGGTTCTAAGATGCAAGGACATCTCGCGCATCTTGATTTCACAAAACACAAAATCCCGAAAGAACAGGCATTGGATATCTCAACAATTTTCCATTTTGGCATTTCGGCCATTGGAGGTTTGAAAGGGGAAAGGAAGGGCCCTTACATCATGATTCCCCGAATCGTGAAACTCTGAAAGAGTGAACGCTAAGCCAGTTCGACATTTCGTGAACCGGGATTTCAAAAGACAGAGTCTAGAAGGGAGAATGCTTGCTTCGCGATTCCCCGAATCACGAAAATCTGGTGACATATTATCATGGGTCATCATTTCGACATTCCGGGTACCGGGTACTCGAGAGGCCAAGAGTCTGGAGCTTGGGAGTCCCAACTTGTGAAACCAAGAAACGCAAAGACTCGAAAGGCCAAGGGAGAAGCCAGTTGAGGCATTGTGCCTTTTCGGCATTTCGGAGACCGGAAGTCCAAGAGGACAAGGAACCGGGGAGAATTTGCTCACAGGAGTCCCAAAACCCCGAAAAACCCAAAAGGTATGTTGGGTCAGAACAGAGAGAAGAGAACCAAGGAAAAAGGGCGCATATAGATTTTGTTGAAGGCCTATGCCGGAGGAGAAAAGGGGGACCTGTGGATTTGTTCGAAGGGTTCTAGCAAGAGCCCAAAGAGATAATTCAGCTCTGGAGAAGAACCATCCAGAGACCGGGAGGTCAATGGACCCTGCTGAGGTAGGGGGTCTACATCAAGTTGCATGGAGTTAGATGTGGAGTCCTTCGATGCTTCATGGTTCATAGTTTTTGAAGTGTTTGAAGAGCATGGATCGTCGAAGTCCTCAAGAGGTGAAGTAATCCTAACTATTGGCTATGAGGAGGATATGTGGCAGTGGATAAGAAAGATTGAGAGGAAGAGATTCAAATAAATTTCATGGAGAAAACAATGTTTTCTACCGAAGTTGCGAAGTAGCGAAGTCCGTCGCAAAGTAGCTAAGTCCATCGTGATAATTGATTTGAGGAGGACACACATCATTAGATCATGGACTTCGAGGAAAAGAGCAAGGAGAAGGTGGATCTGTTGATCGAAAGTCGTCCGAGGTTCCAAGGGTAGGGAATCATCCTAGCCGTCGATTGTCTAGAGACGAGGTGTCATATTTGTCACTTCGGTGATATAGTACTTCGAGGAAAATGAAGAGTGAAGGCACAAATAGTCTCGAAGCTGAAAGCATCGAATTCCATCTGAACCGTCTATTGGAAAAGGACACGTGTCATTAGATCCATAGCTTTGGGACAAGATTACTTTGGGGGAAAAGGGTGTTGATTCATTAGGAAATCCCAAATATTGAAGTTTTAAGTAGATCACAGTTGTTGGATGTTACAGGAGTGAAAATAGTAGATCTGGTCCAGGTGAGTTCGTCGGTTGACGATTCAGGTAAGAAGGCTTCAACTACAATCAAAATGGCTGAAGCCTGAAATTTTGAAGTGCCTTAGTGTTTAGACCAGGGTCACATCTCGAGGTCATATGAGGAGAGGGGCCTAGCAGAAGGAGCTAGCACCCGCCATTTTAAAATTGCCAAGAGCACTAGGAAAAGGGCCCACGACTTACATAGGACATGCGCCCAAGGAGATAAGGAGCATGTGTTAAATCAATTTGGGGGCTAGCAGGGTCTCGAGGAGCTAATTCGGCTCAGCCTTTTTAAGATCCTTGACCGGGAGGTCCTGAAACCCCTAGGAGAGAAGTGGGGGCTACATCAAGTGGTATCTGATAATTTTTTTTTCTTTTAAATCTCTGTGTGAAGGGGAAATTTCAACACCATGCCACCTAGAAGATGTGTAGAACCACCTATAGAAAATAAAGCTGTGGAAATGGATATGAGAGAACTTCACACAAGGTTGGATGCTATGGAGACAACACAAAGGACATCACCTGATGCTGGAGACATCAATGATGCAGAGAGAGAAGAAAGGAAAGTTGAAGAAGATGTAGTAGAGGTTGTTGTAGAAGAACGCTTGTTGAAAGCTATTGTCAAGTTGGGAGCTAGAGCAAACATAGACATCCTTCTGTAAGAAGGAAATTTAGATGTTGAATGATTGTTGGATTGGATCAAATCAATGGGCAAGTACTTCGACTATGAAGACATTGATGAGTAGAAGAAGTTGAAACATGTCACTAGATTAAAAGTACATGCAACACTATGGTGGGATGAACTACAGGCTAACATAAGATGCAAAGGAAAACAAAATATCAATAATTGGGACATAATGGTAGCCAAGATAAAGGATAAATTCATACCCAAGGACTATCAGATAAATTTGTTTTGGAAGTTGTATAACCTGAGATAGAAGTGAATGATAGTGGAAGAGTATACAAAGGATTTTTACAAGTTGAACAACAGGGATGGAAAGAGAGAAAAAGATGATGAAAAGAGTGCTAGGTATATAAATTACCTGAGATATGAAATCCAGGATGAAATCAGCATGATGACAGTGAGGATAGTGGATGACGCTTATCATATTGCATTGAAGGTAGAGGATAATTTCTCTAGAAAACAGATCCAACGAAGCAGAGGAAGGAGTCTAAACATAGGTAATGGAATTTTCCATGATAAGGCACAAAATCCCAGGGTTGAGACTGAAAAAACACACAGTCACTCAAAAAGAGGAAGAATTTCCTGAGGGAGACAATATGGTGGAAGAAATTATTTTCCTTGAGGAAGAGGAAGAGGCAGAGGAGGAGAAGTGAAGTGTTATTCCTTTGGAAAGAAAAGACACATGTCTTGGGAATTCCCCGAGAGAAATAAAGAAGGAGGTGAAGATCACATTTCGGAAGCACAGAAGCAAAATGTTGAAGCAGAGGGTGAAAAAGATGGGAAATCTATGTTGATGAAGAAGGTTCTCTTGAAGCTAGAGCCAGAGGTTGAAAAATCAGTGCAGAAGAAAAATTTGTTCATAACTGCGTGCAAGACTAAATATAGGGTATGCAAGGTGATAATTGACAATGGGAGTACTAATAAATTAGTATCCACAGAAATGGTGTTGAAATTGGAGTTGTAGGCAAATCTGAGTCCATATAGAGACTCATGGTTGCAGAAAGGACACCGAGTAATGGTAACTAAACAATGCCTATTTGAATTGAAGATAGGAGGATATAGAGATGATATTTTGTGTGATGTGATTCCCATGGATGTATGTCATGTTTTGTTGGTGAGACCATGGAAGTATGACATGAATGTCATTCATGATGGGAGAAAAAATACTTATACTTTGGAAAAGAATAGTAGGACACACATGTTACTGCCAATAGAGGAAAATAAAGTAAAGGAAGAAGCTAGCACAAGTATACTTCTCATGAGTGAAGTAAAAAAGGAATAGGAGATCCAATTTGTTGTGGTGAGGAAACCTAGATTCGTCCATAAAAGTAATTCTATTTATGATATTCCTGAAGAAATTCAATATCTATTAGAGGATTTTGTTGACATAGTAGTGGATGAGTTACCTAGCTCATTACCACCCATCAGGAGTATCAACCATCACATTGATCTAATACCAGGAGCAAGTTTGTTGAACAAAGCAGTGTATAGATTGACACCTCAAGAGAATGATGAGGTAAAGAGACAAGTCCAAGATTTTATGGACAAGGGTTTAGTCAGAGAAATCTTGAGTCCATGCATAGTACCAACTGTGTTGAGTCCGAAGAAGGATGGAGGATGGAGAATGTGTATAGACGCAAAAGCCATAAACATGATCACCATCAGGTAGAGATTTATTTTCCAAGGATAGATGACTTAATGGATTGTTTGAGTGGAGAAAATTATTTTTCAAATATATATATGAAGAGTGGATATCACTAGATAAGGACGAGAGAAGGTGATGAGTGGAAAACAACCTTCAAAACAAACGAAGGGTTGTATGAGTGGCTTGTTATGCCATTTGGCTTTAAAAATGGCCCGAGTACTTTTATGAGGTTGATGAATGAGGTATTGAAAGATTTCATTGGTAAGTTTGTGATTGTATATATGGATGATAAATTAGTCTTCAATAAAATTGAAGAATACCATTTGAGGCATTTAACATTAGTGATGAGAAGATTGCAACAGGAGAAGTTGTTGATAAATCTAAAGAAGTCCTCTTTTATGAAGACATAAATCATTTACTTGGGTTTTGTGATCTCTTCAAATTAATTGAAGATGGATCAAGAGAAAGTGAGAGAAATCAAATAATCATCGTCGCCAAGGAGCATATTCGATGTGAGAATATTCCATGGATTAGCAAGTTTCTATAGGAAGTTCAATAGAAATTTCAGTGGAATTTGTACATCAATATTAGATACAGTGAAGAAGAGGCACACATATTTTAAGTGGACAAAAGAAGTTTAGTAAAGCTTCAAGATATTAAAGGAGAAGATAAGAGAACAACCGATTATGGTCTTGCCAGATTTTGGGAAGACATTTCAAGTAAGATGTGATGCTAGTGGAGTTGCAATTGGAGCATTCTTGAGCCAAGATAGTAGGCCCATTGCATATTTCAGTGAGAAGTTGAATGACACTAAGAGAAAATACTCCACATACGACAAATAATTTTGTGCAATAATTCAAGATTTGAAGAAATGGAGGCACTAGCTTGTTCCAAAAGAATTTGTTTTTTATAGCAATAATCATGCTTTACAATTCATAACTAGACAAGGGAAGTTAAATCAAATATATGCTAAGTGGATAGAGTTTATGAAAAATTTCACCTTTGTCATTAAACATATTTTTGGTAATTCTAACAAAGTTGCTAATGCATTGAGCAGGAGATGTCTGATTCTGCAGGATTTTCAATTGAAAACCTTAGGGTTTGAACACCTTAAGGAGATGTATTGTGATGACCCAGATTTTAAAGAGGCATATGAAGCATGTGAAAATCATGTTCTCAGAGACAAAAGCTAGTGGATAGA
Source organism: Picea engelmannii (assembly GCA_009831015.1). Lineage (NCBI taxonomy): Eukaryota > Viridiplantae > Streptophyta > Pinopsida > Pinales > Pinaceae > Picea > Picea engelmannii. Next base: position 675,955 of record ML780276.1, read on the forward strand.
GTATCCGATTCAAGATGTATTTTTTTTTAAAGGTTTCCAGTTGTGCATACCAAAGTGCTCAATGAGAGAAATTATCCTAAAGGAAAAACATAGTGGATGTCTAGCAGGACATTTTGTCCATGACAAGACATTTTCACAGTTGAACAGTTCATACTATTGGCCAAGTATGAGGGAAGAGGTGAAGAAGTTTGTAAACAAATGTAATATTTTCTAGTATGCAAAAGGAAAGAGATTGAACACTGGATTGTATCAACCATTACCTATTCTAGATAGGCCTTGGGATGTAATAAGCATGGATTTCATGTTGGGATTGCCAAAGACACAAAGAGGAAGTGATTCTATATTTGTGTTAGTTGAAGGATTCTCAAAGATGGAACACTTTATCCCATGCCAAAAAACTAATGATGTAATGCACATTGAAATTTGTTTTTTCAAATAAGTTGTGATATTTCATGGGTTTCCTAAGAGTATTGTCTCAGACAGAGAAATTAAATTTGTTGGTCATTTCTAGAGGACATTGTGGAAGAAACTAGGGAAAGAACCGTATTTCAGTTCAACATATCACCCTCAAATGGATGGCCAGAATGAGGTGGTGAATCAGAGTTTAAGAAATTTGTTGAGGAGTCTGGTCACTAAACATCATAGCCAATGGGATCAGATTCTGTCACAAGAAGAGTTTGCATAAAATGACTCACCAAACAAGAGTGCATGTAAGAGTCCATTCTAGATAGTATATGGGATGAATACAAGAAGAGTATCACAGTTAAGATATTTGGAGCAGAATGAATTCAAAATCACTAGAGCGGAAGAATTCCCTATAGAAATGCAAAATGTTCTTAATCAGATCAAAGAGAAGTTGCAAAACAGTAGTAGAGAGTACAAATGCAGAGTTGATCAACATAGGGGAGAACTTCAATTTGAAGTGGTAGATCACGTTCTAGCACATCTCAAGAATGAAAGGTTCCCAAGGGGAACATATAACAAACTAAAGATGAAAAAGATAGGACTGTGCGAGATCCTAAGGAAATTTGATGAAAATTCTTATGAGATAGAGATGCCAAAAAATTTGGGTATATCGATCATATTCAACATTTCATACCTATATCCTTACACGAAATATGACACAAAAGGATTAGAATATCATAAGGATATCCAATGGGAGAAGCAGATTCTTGTAGTAGAAAATCCATAGATGGAGAAGATCATAGATTAGAGAATTGGTAAGAAGACTCAAAGGAAGACTTATTTTGAGTATTTAGTAAAGTGGAAAGGACACCAAATAGAGGATGCAAGTTGGGTAAATGAAGCAGATATTTAGAAGCATGGAAAGTCATTGCAGGAGCTCATGGACATGATTCCATGGATGTTTGTCCATAGGAGTATGATGCAGGAGCATCATCATCAAAACACAAGTGGAAGACAACTCAATGCCCTAGTGCACATTTTGAAGTGTTTTTGAAATTTGAAAGATGGCATGTCAATTAATATCTGAAAATAATTGAAATTAAATAACATATTAAATGTTTAGGAGCTAAAACATCACATGAGATCGATGGGGAGTGTATTTTCCTTTAATGTAGTAGATTGCAGTATAGATTTGAAGCATTTTCTCTTATTTGTCTATCTCGAACATTTATTGTAATAAGCATTAGTAGTTGAAATATTTTATTTGATAGGATAACACTAAGGTAGTCAGAGGGAAAATCTCTATGAGCTCATTTTGTATAAATAAATGTATTGTATGCCCAAATGAGGTTGCTGAAAGTTATTTGAAGTTGTTGTTGTTTAGTTGTGTAAGTTTATTAGAGTTGTATGAGTCCATGTACATATCATTTGAATAAATATAACAGAGAAGCGTTGATCCAAATGTTTGGTGTTGTTGTTACTGTGTCTATCTGAATGAATGAATGGTAGGATTTATGTTAAATTGCAATTATCTGTTATTACTTGTTCTTATGTTATGAATGAATTACATGGTTGAATGTATGAATCTGTGAGGATTAGATAAGTTTAAATTGTTTCTCTTCTACGAACCTGTGCAAGGAGTGCATAATGTCTGCAAGGTGTGCATTGACAAAGTCTATTTAGACTCAGGAGTTGAGAAAAGATAACGTGAAGATTTTTTTTGTAAAGAGTGAATAAGTGTCCACAAGGTGTGCATTGACAGAGTCTATTTTGACTCAGAAGCTCAGAAGAGATATTGTGAAGCTTTTGTTTGTAAAAAGTGCATAAGTTTCCGCAAGGTGTGCGTTGACAGAGTCTATTTAAACTTAAAATCTTAGAAGAGATAACATGAAGCTTTTGTTTGTAAAGAGTGCATAAGTGTCCACAAGGTGTGCATTGACATAGTTTATTTCTATGCATAAGCTCAGAAGAGATAGCGTGGAGATTTGTATGCAAGGTGTGCATATTGTCCATAAGGTGTGCATCGACAGAGTCATGTTTAACTCAGAAGCTTAGGGAAGATAACTTGGAGCTTTGTATGCAAGTAGTGTGTTGCCAAAGTTTTTTGTCTCAGAAGCTTAGAAGGAGTAACTTAAGAGTATTTGCAGAAGAGTGTAAGAATTGTTGCAAGGCGTGCACAATTGCTCACAAAGAAGCTAAGTCATGGAGAAGACTTGTTGCAAGGTGTGCACAGAGTCAAAATTTGACTAACTGTTAAAGAAAATATCTCAGGAGTTAGAGGTTTCGAGGAAGAATAAGCTCAGAAGAGATAGTGGGGGATAATCCTTCAATAGGGAGGAGCCCTTTAATATTTCATAAATTAACGAGAAATATCCATTTAGGAGGAAGCATGATCGTTCCAGACCATTAGATCTGGGAGATTTGCACTGAGGTTAGTCGTGGATTCCTTTGGAACTTCGTGGTTCGATGGTTTTGAAGTGTTTGAAGAGTGGGGATCACTGAAGTTATCAATCCATGAAGTATTCCTAACCATTGGCTGCGAGTATGATACATGTCAGTGGATAAACAAGTTCGGGAGGAAAAGCTTCGGAGAAATTGTGTGGAGAAAAAAACATTTTCTACCGAAGTCGCGAAGTAGAGAAGTCCACCGTGAACATTTATATGAGGGGGAAACATGTCACCATTGTTGGTTTTGGATCCTGATTATCTTCTTGATTCAGAGGTATTTTACTTTCAACCATGTTTATACCCCATGAAGTATTTACACCCCAAAATTATGTACACTCTTACACGCGGGGGAGTGCAGAGGGGGGGTACCCCCTCTGCAGGGTCTGGGGGAGGCTATCCCCCCAGCTGGGGGCAAGCGGGCCCCCAGCGGGGGTTTAGGGGCAAATCCCCCGAAGGAAAAATTACCTTGTAAATGTATATTGTAATTTCATTGTAGATCTGGACCGTTCATTATAAGGTCGCATATCTAATGATAGAGATTATGTTAGGGTTTTTTGCCCTAGAAGGCAACCCTCTTTTATGAGGGAAATGTATTGTGGCTATGTTTGATGGTGAATATTGTATTCTGAGATAGGAGACTGTGAGAGAAAGAAGAGGAAGTTACATCAGGTTTGATGTAGGTTGTATCCCTTCATATGTTGGATAATAATAAAGGAAGGACCTAGCAATTTCTCTAGTGGACGTAGCCCACACTGGGTGAACCACATAAATCTGTGTCTCTATTCTATTGTGTATCTTCTGTGTTTCATTTCTGCATTTGTTTTATTTTATTTCTCCATGGTCCTGTTTTTCTAACAACTGGTATCAGAGTGAAAGGTAACTCGCAGGAAAAGAGGGTTCTTGGTTCGAGTGGGAACAATGTCAGAAGATGGAAAGTTTAGGGTCGAGAAATTTAATTGCCAAAACTACCAGTTATGGAAGATGCATATGACAGACTATTTATATCATAAGGATCTATTCCTACCATTCGGCGGAATAGAAAAGAAGTCGACGGCTACGAAGGACAAATAATGGGAGATTCTTGACAAAAAGGCTCTAGGAACCCTACGGTTGAGCCTAGCGGCATCAATGGCTTTCAATATTTCCAAAAAAATGACAATGAAGGGTTTGATGGACACATTGGCCAAATTGTATGAAAAATCCTCGGCGTCCAATAAGGTATTTCTAATGAAGAGATTATTTAATATGAAGATGTCGGAAGGTGGGTCTGTTGCAGATCATTTAAATGATTTTAATACGATTACTAATCAACTAATTTCTGTAAAAGTGGACTTTGATGATGAGGTCAGGGCTCTTCTAATCTTGTGCTCATTGCCAGAAAGCTGGAATGACTTGGTCATGGCTGTAAGTAACTCTATCTCTGGTTCAAATACTTTAAAATTTGATGATGTAGTTGTTGTTATCCTTAGTGAGGAAATGTGATGGAAAAGCACAGGTGAGACATCAGGAAATGCGTTGAACATGGAGAATAGGGGAAGACAAAAGGATAGAGGAAAGGGTTTTGGGAACTGTGGGAATTCTAGGAAGGGCAGATCCAAATACAGACTTGGAAAGATAGAGTTTTGTAATTGTGGGAAGAAAGGAAATCTGAAGAAAGACTGTAGAGCTAAAAAAAAACAAAGAGATGGACAGCAAGAGAGAAATCAAGAAGCAAATGTAATAGGAGATGTGTTACAAGATGCTTTGATTCTTTCTATAGATAATATTTCTGAGTCTTGGGTAGTAGATTCAGGGGCTTCATTTCATGCCACACCCGATAGGAAACATTTTCTAGATTATGTTCAAGGTGATTTTGGACAGGTTCATTTGGGTGACGATGCACCATGCAAAATAGTTGGAATGGGAAAGGTAAAAATAAAGCAATGTAATGGAAACCAATGGTTGTTGAAAGAGGTAAGACATGTTCCAGATTTAAGGAAAAATCTAATTTCAACAGGGCAGTTGGAAAGTGAAGGTTGTATATCCATATTTACAGATAAGACGTGGAAGGTCATAAAAGGATCATTGGTGATAGCAAAAGGAGAGAAGGTAGGTACATTGTATTTATGTACTGGTAATACTGACTCTTCCATCTATTTAGCTTCTATAGGAGTGGATACAACGCTGTGGCATCATAGGCTTGGACACATGAGTGAGAAGGGGATGAATATACTTCACAAAAGAAATTTGTTGCCAGATCTTAAACAAATTGATTTGGACTTCTGTGAGCATTGTGTTTATGGAAAACATAAGAGAGTAAGATTTCTCAGAGTCGTAAAAGAAAATAAGAGTGAAAGGTTAGAGCTTGTGCATACAGATGTATGGGGACCAGCTCAGGTATCATCTCTTGGTGGCTCTCATTATTATATTACTTTTATTGATGATGCAACTAGAAAAACTTGGGTTTATTGCATTCGACAAAAATCTGATGTTTTTGATACTTTTAAGAAATGGAAAGCTTTGGTTGAGAATGAGACAGGAAAAAAGGTGAAGTGTCTCAGATCTGATAATGGAGGTGAATATTGTAGCAAGGAGTTTGATGATTACTATTCATACCATGGGATTCGTAGAGAGAAGATAGTTCCAAGAACACCACAAGAAAATGGTGTGTCAGAAAGGATGAACAAGACAATCACGGAGCATGCAAGGAGTATGAGATTGCATGATGGTTTTCCATTATAGTTTTGGGAAGATGTTGTATATACTGTTGTTTACTTAATAAACAGAGGAACATCAAGCTCTTTGGATAGTATAATTCTAGAGGAGGAATGGACAGGAA
>ML780276.1:681905-709994 GCA_009831015.1 Picea engelmannii
AGAACTATTTTAAGTCTTGTGGTAGTAGAAGATTTGCATCTTGAACAGTTAGATGTAAAAACAACTTTTCTCCATGGGGATTTGGAGGAAGATATTTATATGCAGCAGCCACAGGGGTATGAGGTCAAAGGGAAGGAGAATTTAGTATGCAGGTTGAAGAAGAGATTATATGGTCTAAAGAAAGCTCCAAGGCAGTGGTATTTGAAGTTTGACAGGTTTATGACAGAACGAGATTATAGTAGATGTCATTCTGATCACTGTGTTTATTTTAAAAAGCTAGAAAATGGAAGCTTTATTATCTTGCTATTGTATGCAGATGACATGCTTGTTGCAGGGTCTAATATGCAGGATATAAATGTTCTCAATAAGAAATTATCCAATTCATTTGCGATGAAGGATTTGGGTGCTGCAAAGAAAATCCTTGGTATGAGAATAACAAGAGACAGGAAAAATCGCAAACTGACATTGTCTCAAGGTGAGTACACAGAGAAGGTGTTGGAGAGGTTTAGAATGCAGAATGAAAAACCAGTTAGTACACCTTTGGCCAGACATTTCAAATTAACTAAGGAAATGTGTCCCAAGACACATGAGGAGATAGAATACATGTCCAGGGTCCCATATTCATCAACAGTTGGAAGCTTGATGTATGCAATGGTTTGCACAAGACTAGATATTTCACATGCAATGGGAGTTGTGAGAAGATATATGAACAATCCAGGTAAAGAAAATTGGGAGGCAATAAAGTGGATTCTTAGATACTTGAGAGGTACTACTAATCATGCATTATGTTTTGGAGGTTCATAAACTGTTCTACAAGGATATGTTGATTCAGTTATGGTAGGTGATAAAGATAGCAGGAGGAGTACCACAGGGTATGTGTTTACTATAGGTGGAACAATAGTAAATTGGATTTCAAAATTGCAAAAGGTTGTTGCACTTTCAACAATAGAGGCAGAGTATGTTGCTGCTACAGAGGCTAGTAAAGAGATGATTTGGTTACAGAGGTTTATGAGGAATTGGGAAAGAAGCAAGAGAATAATAGGTTGTACTATGACAGTGAGAGTGCCATTCATCTTGCAAAGAACTCAGCCTTCCATTCAAAGACTAAGCATATAAAGTTGAGGTACCACTTCATATGATCCTCTTTGGAAGATGGACATTTGAAGCTGGAAAAGATACACACTAGCTAGAATCCCGCAGACATGTTAACAAAGGGAGTAACCAGAGAGAAACTGAGTTCCTACTCAGTTTCAGTTGGTCTTCAAGAATGAAGATGAAGATGAGAAATTTTCCACGTCCAAGAAGGTTCAAAATCCAGCATATACAGTAGCGGTGGAGTTGTTGAGATTAGTCTCCAAGTGGGAGATTGTTGGTTGTGGAGCCTGATTATCTTCCTAATTCAAAGGTCTTTTACTTTCAGTTATGTTTATACCCCATGAATTATTTACACCCCAAAAGTATGTACACTCTTCCACGTGGGGGAGTGCAGAGGGGGGGTACCCCCTTTGCGGGGTCCGGGGGGGGCTATCCACCCGACCGGGGGTCTGGGGGAAAGCAGGCCCCGAGAGGAAAAATTGCCTTGTAAATGTATATTGTAATTTCATTGTAAATCTAGACCATTCATTATAAGGTCGCAGATCTAACAATAGAGATTATGTTAGGGTTTTTTTCCCTAGAAGGCAACCCTCTTTTATGAGGGAAATGTTTTGCGGCTATGGTTGATGGCGAATATTGTATTCTGAGATAGGATACTATGAGAGAAAGAAGAGGAAGTTACAACAGGTTTGTTGTAGGTTGTATCCCTTCATATGCTGGATAATAATAAAAGAAAGACATGAAAATTTCTTTGGTGGACGTAGCCCACACTGGGTGAACCACGTAAATATGTGTCTCTATTTTATTGTGTATCTTCTGTGTTTTGTTTCCACATTTGTTTTATTTTATTGCTCCACGGTCCTATTTTTCTAACAATCATATCATGGAATTCGAGGAAAAGAGAAAGGATAAGGTAGAGCCATTGACCGGAAGTCGTCTGAGGTTCCAAAGGTAAGGAATCATCCTAGCCGTCGATTGTGTGGACATGTGGTGTCATCTATGTCACTTCAGTGATAGAGTACTTCAGGGAAAATGAAGAGTGAAGGCATGAAAAGTCTCGAAGATCGAAGCGTCGAACTCCATATGAATTGTCCATTTGAAAATGATGGGTGGCACTAGATCCATAGCTTCGTGCAAAGAGTACTTTGTGGGAAAAGGGTGTTGAGTCATTCAAAACTCCCGAATGCCGAAGTTCGAAGTAGATCATAGCCATTGGCTGTCAGAGGAGCGCGTCCCATAGATCTGTTCCAGGTGAGTTCACTGGTTCTATATTTAGTTAAGAAGGCTTCAACTGCAGTCAAAACGACCGAAGCTTGAAATTATGAAGCTCCTTAGGGTTTAGCCCCGGGTCACAGCCTGAGGTCATCTGAAGAGAGGGATCTAGTGGAAGGAGCTATTGCCCACTATTTTAAAATTTCCAAGAGCGCCAGGAAAAGGACCCATGAGTTACATAGGATCTAGGCCTAAGGAGATAAGGGGCATGTGCTAAATCAATTTGGGGGCTAGCAGGGTCCCGAGGAGCTAGTTTGGTTCAGCCTTTTGAAGATCCTTGACTGGGAGGTCACGCAACCCCTAGGAGAGAAGGGGGGGCTACATCAAGTGGTATTAGAGAGAAAAAGTTTTCTTTTAAAGCTCTGTGTGAAGGAGAAATTTCACCACCATGCCACCTAGAAGACGTGCAGAACCACCTGTAGCAAATCGCGTTGTGGAAAGGGATATGAGAGAACTTTGTGTAAGGTTGGATTCTATGGATACAATGCAAAGGAGAGCACCTGATGCTGGAGACATCAATGATGCAGAGAGAGAAAAAAGGGAAGTTGAAGAAGCTATGATAGAGGATGTTATAGAAGAACACTTACTAAAATTTGTTGTCAAGTTGGGAGCTAGAGCAAAGATAGACATATTGATGTATGAAGGAAATTTGTATGTTGAAGAATTGTTGGATTGGATAAGATCAATGGAAAAGTACTTCGAATATGAAGATGTTGATGAGGAGAAGAAGGTGAAACAGGTTGTCACCAGATTAAAAGGACATGCAGTGTTGTGGTGGGATGAACTGCAGGATGACAGAAGATGCAAAGGAAAACAAAAGATCAAGAATTGGGACAGAATGGTAGACAAGTTGAAGGATAAATTCATACCCAAGGACTATCAGATAAATCTGTTCAGGAAGTTGTAGAATCTGAGACAGAAGGGAATGATAGTGAAAACGTACACATAGGAGTTTTACAAGATGAACATTAAGGCTAGACAGAGAGAAAAAGATGATGAAAAGGTTGCTAGGTATATAAATGGTATGAGATATGAAATCCAAGATGAAATCATCATGATGATAGTGAGGACAGTGGAGGATTCTTATCATATTTCACTGAAGGAAGAGGATAAGTTGGCCATAAAACAGATCTAGCGAAGTAGAGGAAGGAGTCTAAATAGAGGTAAGGGAATTGCCCATGATAAGGCACAAAAGCCCAAGGTTGAGACTAAAAAACCACATTGTCACTCAGAAAGAGGAGGAAGTTCCTGAGGGAGACAATATGGTGGAAGAAATTATTTTCCTCGAGGAAGAGGAAAAGGCAGAGGAGGATAAGTGAAGTGTTATTCCTGTGGAAAGACATGACACATGTCTTGGGAATTCCCTGAGAGAAAGAAACAAGGATGAGGTGAAGCTCACATTTCGGAAGCGTAGAAGCAGAATGTTGAAGAAAAAGGTGCAAAAGATGAGAAATCTATGATGATGAAGAAGGTTCTCTTGAAGCCAGAGACAGAGGTTGAAAAACTAGTGTAGAGGAATAATTTGTTCAGAATTACTTGCAAGACTAAAGATGGGGTATGCAAGGTGATAATTGATACTGGGAGCATTGATAACTTAGTATCCACATAAATGGTGGAAAATTGGAGCTAGAGACAATTGCACATCTGAGTCCATATAGAGTCTCGTGGTTGCAGAAAGGACACCGGGTAATGGTAACTAAACAATGCCTAGTTGAATTTAAGATAGGAGGATATATAGATGATATTTTGTGTGATGTGATTCCCATGGATGTATGTCATGTTTTGTTGGGGAGACTATGGTAGTATGACAATAATTTCATTCATGATGGGACAAAAAATACTTATACTTTGGAGAAGAATGGTAGGACACACCTATTACTGCAAATAGAGGAAAAGAAAGTAAAGGAAGAATCCAACACAAGTATACTTCTCAGGAGTGGGAATGAACTCCTGAGTGAAGTTAAAAAGGAACATGAGATGCAATTTGATGTTGTGAGGAAACCTAGAGTCATCCTTACAACTACTTCTATGGATGATCTGCCTGAAGAAATTCAAAAGTTGTTAGAGAATTTTGCTGACATAGTAGTGGATGAGTTACCTAGCTCATTACCACCCATCAGGAGTATCAACCATCACAATGATATAATACCAAGAGAAAGTTTGCCAGACAAAGAAGCACACATATTGAAACCTCGAGAGAATGAGGAGGTAAAGAGACAAGTCTGAGATTTGATGGACAATGGTTTATTCAGAGAAATCTTGAGTCCATGTCCAGTACCAACCATGTTAAGTCCGATCAAGGATGGAGGATGGAGAATGTGTACAGACTCAAGATCCATAAACAAGATCATCATCAGGTACATATTTATTTTCCAAGGATGGATGACTTAATGGATTGTTTGAGTGGATCAAATTATTTTTCAAAGATAGATCTAAAGAGTGGATATCACTAGAAAAGGATGAGAGAAGGTGATGAGTGGAAAACAACCCTCTAAACAAACGAAGAGTTGTATGAATGGCTTGTTATGCCATTTGTATTAACAAATGCCTCGAGTAATTTTATGAGGTTAATGAATGAGGTGTTGAAAGATTTCATTAGTAATTTTGTGATTGTACATCTAAATGATATATTAGTCTTCAATAAAAGTGAAGAAGAGCATTTGAGGCATTTAAAATTAGTGATGAGAAGAATGCAGTGGGATAAGCTGTTGATAAATCTGAAGAAGCCCTCTTTTATGAAGACATAACTCATTTACTTGGGTTTTGTCATCTCTTCAAATGAATTGAATATGGATCCAAGAAGGTGAGAGAAATTATAGAATGGTCGTCGCCAAGGAGCATATTCGAGGTGAGAAGCTTCCATGGATTAACAAGTTTATATAGGAAGTTCATTACAAGTTTCACTGGAATTTGTACACCAATATTAGATACAATGAAGAAGAGGCACACATCTTTTAAGTGGACAGAAGAAGCTAAGAAAAGCTTCAATATATTAAAGGAGAATATAAGAGAACAACTGATTATGGTCTTACCATATTTCAGGAAAACATTTCAGGTAAGATGTGATGCTACTGGAGTTGCAATTGGAGCAGTCTTGAGCCAAGATAATAGGCATGTTTCATATTTCAGTGAGAATTTGAATGAAACTAAGAGAAAGTACTCCACATATGATAAAGAATTTTATGCAATAATTAAATCTTTGAAGAAATGGAGGCACTACCTTGTTCCAAAAGAATTTGTTTTGTATAGCGATAATCAGGCTTTACAATTCATAACTAGACAGGAGAAGTTAAATCAAAGACATGCTAAGTGGATAGAGTTTATGCAAAATTTCACTTTTGTCATTAAACATATTTCTAGTAATGCTAACAAAGTTGTTGATGCATTGAGTAGGAGATGTATGATTATGTAGGAATTTCAAGTGAAAACCTTAGGGTTTGAACACCTTAAGGAGATGTATTGTGATGACCCAGATTTTAAAGAGGAATATGAAGCATGTGAAAATCCTGTGCTCATAGACAAAAGCCAATGTACAAAGTATATGATTCAATATGGATTGTTGTTTAAAGGTTGCCAATTGTGCATACCAAAGTGCTCAATGAGAGAAAATATGTTGAAGGAAAAACATAGTGGAGGTCTAGCAGGACATTTTGGCCATGACAAGACATTTGCACAGTTGAATAGTTCATACTATTGGCTAGGTATGAGGGAAAAGGTGAAGAAGTTTGTAAAAAAATGTAAGATTTTCTAGTATGCAAAAGGAAAGAGACTGAACAATGGATTGTATCAACCATTTCCTATTCCAGATAGGCCTTGGGATGCAATACACATATATTTCATGTTGGGATTGCCAATGACACAAAGAGGAAGTGATTCCATATTTGTGGTAGTTGATAGATTCTTAAAGATGACACAGTTTATCCCATGCCAGAAAACTAATGATGCAATGCACATTGAAAATTTGTTTTTCAAAGAAGTTGTGAGACTTCATTGCTTGCCTAAGAGTATTGTCTCAGACAGAGACACTAAATTTGTTGGTCATTTATGGAGGAAATTGTGCAAGAAACTGGGGACAAAATTGTCTTTCAGTTCAAAATATCACCCTCAGACGGATGGAAATAATGAGGTGGTAAATCAAAGTTTAGGAAATTTTTTGAGGAGTCTGGTCATTGAACATCATAGCTAGTGGGATCAGATTATGTCACAAGCAGAGTTTGCATACAATGAATCACAAAATAGGAGTATAGGGAAGAGTCCATTCCATATAGTATATGGGATGAAACCAAGAGGAGTATCAGAGTTGAGAGATTTGGATCATAATGAATTCAGAAGCGCTAGAGCAGAAGACTTCACTGCAGAAATGCATAAGCTTCATAATAAGATCAAAGAGTAGTTGTAGAACAATAGTAGAGAGTACAAACGTAGAGTTGATCAACATAGGAGATAAATTCAATTTGAAGTGGGAGATCAAGTTACAACACATATCAGGAAAGAACAGTTCCCAAGGGGAACATATAGCAAACTAAAGATGAGAAAGATAGGATTGTGCAAGATCCTAAGGAAATTTGATGAAAATGATTATGAGATAGAGATGCTAGAAGATGTGGGTATATCACCCATATTCAACATTTCAGACCTATATCCTTATAGGGAATATGACACAAAAAGATCAGAAGATTAGAAAGAGATCCAGTGGGAGAAGCAGATTCTTGTAGTAGAAAATCCACAGATGGAGACGATGATAGATGATAGATCAGAGAATTGGTAAGAATACCCAAAGGAAGACTTATTTTGAGTATTTGGTAAAGTGGAAAGGACATCCAGTAGAGGATGCCAGTTGGGTAAATGAAGCAGATATTCAGAAGCATGGAAAGGCAGTGCATGAGCTCATGGAGAGGATTCCATGATTTTTTTTCCAGAGGAGTATGATGTAGGAGCATCATCATCAAAGCACAAGTGGAAGACATCTCAGCACCCTAGCATGCATTTTGAAGTGTTTTTGAAATTTGAAAGATGGCATGTCACGTAATATCTGAAAATATTGAAATTAAAGAACATCTTAAATGTTTAGGAGATGAACCATCGCATGAGATCGATGGGGAGTGTATTTTCCTTTAATGTAGTAGATTGTAGTACATAATCGAAGAATTTTCTCTTATCTGTTTGTCTCAAACATTTATTGTAATAAGCCGTAGTAGTTGAAATATTTTATTTATAGGATAGCACAAAGGTAGTCGGAGGGAAAATCGCTATGAGCTCATTTTGTATAAATAAATGTATTTTATGCCCAAATGAGGTTGTTGAAAGTTATTTGAAGTTGTTGTTGTTGAGATGCGGAAGCTTATCAGAGTTGTATGAGTCCATGTACATATCATTTGAATGAATATAACAAAGAAGTGTTGATCCAAATGTTTGGTGTTGTTGTTACTGTGTCTATCTGAATGAATGAATGGTAGGATTTATGTTAAATTGAAATTATTTGTCATCGCTTGTTATTATGTTATGAATGCATTAAATGGTTGAATGTATGAATCTATGAGGATTATATAAGTTTCAATTGTTTCTCTTATATGAGCCTATGCAAGGAGTGCATAGTGTCTGCAAGGTGTGCATTGACAGAGTCTATTTCAACTCAGAAGCTCAGAAGAGATAATGTGAAGCTTTTGTTTGTAAAGAGTGCATAAGTTTCTGCAAGGTGTGCATTGACAGAGTCTATTTTGACTCAGAAGAGATAGCGTGAAGCTTTTGTTTGTAAAGAGTGCATAAGTTTTCGCAAGGTGTGTGTTGACAGAGTCTATTCTGACTTAGAAGCCTAGAAGAGATAACATGGAGCTTTGTATGCAAGGTGTGCATATTGTCCGCAAGGTGTGCGTCGACAAAGTCAGGTTTGACTTAGAAGCCCGGGAGAGATAACTTGGAGATTTGTATGCAAGGAGTGCATTGAGAGAGTCTTTTGACTCAGAAGCTCAGGAGGAGTAACTTAAGAGTATTTGCAGAAGACTGTAAGAACTATTTCAAGGTGTGCACAGTCACCCATAAAGAAGCTAAGTCATGGAGAAGACCTGTTTCAAGGTGTGCATAGAGTCAAAATTCAACTAGGTGTCGAAGAAACGCTTTGAGGAGTTAGAGGTTTCGAAGAAGAACAAGCTCAAAAGAGATAGTGGGGGGAGGATCATTCAATAGGGAAGATCCCTTTAATATTTCATAAATTAATGAGCAAGATCTATTTAGGAGGAAGTGATATCATTCCAAACTGTCAGATCTAGGAGAGTTGTGTGGAGGTTAGCCATGGAGTCCTTCAACACTTCATGGTTCAGAGGTTTTGAAGTGTTTGAAGAGCAGGGATGGCCAAATTCATCAAGTCACAAAGTAATCATAATTGTTGGTTGTGAGGGCGATATGTGGCAGTGGACAAGAAACTTTAGGAGGTTTTGACACTCGAAACTAAATTGGGCTGCAGCAAATCAATCCCAAGGCAACCTTGAACCACTTTGGATTAGAAGCTACCCTCTACCAACCTGAGAGGGATCTCTCAAAAAATGTCACGAAATAAATTGAAGTAAGTGTGAAATGATGGGTACATTTATGGGTAAATGATGGTCTTAGATTTTTGGAGTTTGGGTGTTAAACCAAGGAAAAGGTCCATTGGGCATGGAGTCAAATGAAAACTAAGAAAAGAGACAATAACAAAGATCAAACAACTTGCGGAAAGTGAGGCAAAGTGAGTCTATCTTTCAGTGCTTTGATAAATCATGATGCAGTAGGGGAAAGAAAAAGGGAAGGCCGACGTAGCAAAGGATACCTGTAGAGTTCTGAAAATGCAGATTGGTCTTACACAGCTGATAGCTGGTGCAGAGGAAAGGCAATAAACAATTACAGAAAACCCAAATCCTTTCATTATAGTAGTGGTCGTACTAAAGTATAACGAAGCCCATCGGTTAGAAGAAAACAAAATGTAATGCAGTCGTGATGGATTAAGGAAGACATAAAGATATGGTAAAGATAATTTCAGCTGTGAGTAAGGAAACACATAAATGAAATCCAAACAGTATTAACACAGTTGAAAGAGAAGAAAAACATGCTGAAAGAAATCGACCGTGATGAATCTCACAGTCGCAAATAACAGATCTTCTTTATTACTCCAATCTGGTTTTAGAAGAAACTCAGTCATTACAATGAAACTCTCTTGACAGAGGTTTTTCTCCTAGTCTGTGCTCATGCGCCTCCCCCCTTCCTCTACTAAATACATCAGTCTTTTAAACAACAAAAAAAAAAAACTCTTGGTGTTCCAGGAATCTGGAACGGTTCCTCTTCGTGGAATCTGCAAATGCCAAGTGCGTTTGCCAGATGCTTTGTTGTTACCTGAATTTTAGGTTATATCCATCAGTCGTACTCCCAATACGTCACATGAAAAGGAATATGAAACAATTTGCATGCCAGGCACAATACCAAGAGCCAGTCTGCTACCCGCTGCAAAACCTTGTTCATATCTATATAGCACCAATGCTGCAACTACCGAGAGAATTTAACATGTACTGTAGAACGTAGGCATCAGGACTCAAATTGAACTAAAATATACACTGCAACAACTCAATTACTTAGATCAGATCTGCCACATTCATGGGCATTTCATCTATCTGGGTACTGTAGTACTGCTCAATATCTCTTAAAATCCTTATATCATTATTTCGGACAAAGTTTATTGCAACACCCTTTCGACCAAAACGACCTGAGCGACCAATTCTATGAATGTAAAGCTCACGATTGTTGGGAAGATCATAGTTTATCACCAAGGAAACCAACTGAACATCAATACCATGAGCCCAAACGACTATTGTGATTTGGACACGGGTTGTGCCAGCACAGAATTCTGCCATAATTGCATCGCGTTCTTTTTGTGGCATATCTCCATGCATAGAGGACACTGTGAAATTGTTACTACGCATCTTTTCTGTAAAATAGTCAACCTTTCTTTTTGTATTGCAAAATATGACAGCTTGAGTGATGGTAAGAGTGTCATACAAATCACATAGGGTGTCAAACTTCCATTCCTCTCTTTCAACAACCACAAAAAGTGTTTAATTCCCTCCAGTGTCAACTCATCACGTTTGACAAGGATTCTTACAGGATCAGTCATGAATTTGTTTGTGATCTCCAAAATATCATCTGGTAAAGTAGCTGATATCAACATGACATGAAGCTCTGGTGGAAGGTATAGATACGCATCATAAATCTGGTTTTTGAATCCCCTGCTCAACATCTCATCAGATTCATCGAGAACAAGTAGTTTAATAGCTCTAGTCCTTAGGGTTCTGCGTTTGATCATATCACACACTCTTCCTGGCATTCCTGATACCACATGAACCCCATATTCCAATTTTCTGATATCCTCTCCCATACTCTTGCCACCAATACATGCATGATCTTGAACATTTATGAAATTTCCTATGGCAAGTATCACTTTCTCTATTTGAGACACAAGTTCTCGTGTAGGAGACACAATTAAAGCTTGAACCATTCTGGACCTGAGAGAGTGACGATGGCTCCTCCAGCTCCCTCCTAATGCTGCATTCATACTGCAGTTCTCGCGAAACATCATCACGGAGCATCCATCTGTAGAATACAATCTTTCTGTTGATTCCTGCAAGTAATTTTCCATTAAAGAGATTGAGATTGAATACAACACCCTTGGTCTCCTTCTCACTAAATTTTTGAATGATAGCATGGCGAAGAACACCGGATCTGTAACAAGAATTCTTGTCTCCATAGGAACAACCTCTCTCACAAGTTATTCGGTCTCTCGCCGAAACCCTAATCGACGTGTCTCATCAAATCCTTTGTGAACAAGGGTCATCTGAAGTGTGCCTCGAGGAATATGGAATGCAGCCGTTACTTTCATGATCACGTCGTCGGCGTAGGTGTCATTATTGTTCAATAGGGACGCCTTCCCACCAGGAAAGAACGTAACATAAGAATCATTCTTTGGCAAGACTATGCATGAGACTGCTTCTTCTGAATTTGTGTCATTCATATCATTTCTACGGGAGTTTTCCTTCGATTACGCAGAAACTCTTCTGCCATCTTTTTGCCTTCCAGTTTGCGGCGTTCTTGTCCTCTTCATGGGTATTCTGCTCCCTCTGCGACAAACTGCTTCCAGTATCCCTCTGCTAGAGAATTGACCCTTCTAACACATTCAATGCTTTAAGAAATTAGTCCTCAATATCTCCAAAATTCTTTGCCCAAAGTGACATCCTATATCCATAAACCTGGCCACGTGGGTGACAATTCTTCCTAGCCCATGTATGATGTGGCTGACAGGAACCCATAGCAATCTCTATGTCTCTTGAACCATCGAGAGAGCATTGGTTGATGTTTTCAGAGCCCAGAATCACATATTCATCATCTATAATCATGCCCTTTGCATGGACATAAATCATAAAGCGGCGATACCTTTTAGCATGGTCCTGCGTATCGCTCTATGTATGACCAATCATTGCTTCATTCTCATCATTTGTTTCTAGATTACCAAGGCAATAAAAATTCAAATAATCTTTTGGATGGTATGATTTTGACAAGCCTGCATCTTGAAGGGCCTTTGCAACAACCTTATACATCGTTTGCATTGTTTGTGACTACCAGAAAAGTATTTCATGCACTGATGCATTGGTAGGGACACCTTCAGGCCACATTGGTATCACAATGTAAAATGGAAACCTCTCATTTTTTCTAATTTTACTGGCAGTCTTCAAAGACAGCTCCATAGGAATTGTATTGTTTGCACCTGCACTCTTGTAAAATGGCCAGTTGTAAGAAGATCCCAAGAAGTATTGATTTTCAATGTAGACAAAGTATTGCGTAGATCGGATGGTGTTAATATAAGCTGTATGGATTCTTGCATCTATAACCACATCTTTTCTACAAACAAGATTCTGCTACAATGTAGACCAATCAAACCCTCTGATTTTGTGCTTCTGTGACGGAGCTTGGAAAAACTTTGACTGATCCAGAATCAATTGAACGAAAAACCTGTACATACCAATTTTCCAGATCGTCTTCCTCTGAAACCCATAAACAAGGGTCACCACTAGGAACATTCTTTCTGGAGCTAAGAATCCATGATATCCGATCCAAATTGATTAGCGCATCATCGCGCCACCCAGAAATTATTTTGAAGCGTTTACCAATCTCATGCAATGTTGTTGCTTTACGCCAGCGTTGTTCAAAATTTGTAAGGATATCATATGCAGCAGGACCTTCTATTTTACAGTGCCAATCATGCCAAGGCTCTCTTGGGCCACCATAATCAACAGTTCCCGTAGGATTTTGATAATCATCTTTATGTATAGTCTTAAGAGTCCTAAACAAAGAATGCTTTGGGGTATCATAACGACCATCACAGAGATCTAGCCCATCTATAAAGGAAGAAAGCACTCGGTCATTACCAGCATCTTGGGTATCAACAATAACAAGTTTCTGGTGGTGAGTAGAACCTGCTTATCCACAACTCTTGCTGCGAGACCCTCCTCTATTCCAAAGAAAAATAGCATTATCCTTGTCATTTTTTAAATCCACCGGTACAGATAACAGGTTGCTAGAAGAATTCGAGCCCTCCAAAAATGATTTCCACACTAACTGACCATTCAGAAGGTTCCACATTTGACACACTTGAATATGAATCCAAATCACTGCTTTGAAGACCACTCTGTGAATCCGATGGCATTGGAGGTGGGGGGGGCACCAATAATTTGGTGGATGGACCTATCGATGGTAGTCAAGAACATGCCCATCAACTTTGAAGGAGAAATGTTTGAGCTATATCCTCCCTATGTATGAATGCATATACGATCCTCCAGGAAAGAAGCAAATCGTCTGCATGCCTCAAATTGGGCAGCGCAGTCAATTTTTTTTTTTTATATCTGTTACAACATTGGCTCCAACTAGGGATGGTGCTTTCCTGAAAGTGCCAAGAATCGTAGACCAAGTGCCTCCATCCATTTGGCTTCTCGAAATCATCGAATCTGGAACTCTGTGGATTTACTTGCATCTCCACGGAACGAAAAACTGCTTACTCGTCCATAATGCTTTATGTCAAAACCATACTAGATTAAAAACTGAACTGAAAACCTATTGAAAAGAATCGATGTAATCTAATACTTGAGATCAAGCTTATTTATATACATCCCCTACTCTAACTACTGAAATATTTCAAGAATCAAATGATATGAAAATGCCAGTGAAGCCAATCCAATAATTGTCTTCTCATTTGAGAATTTTTTACACTTTCTTCGAACAGGCTGAAAAAAGAAATTGACAATCCCCATCCGACCTGTTGGTGATCATGGATTTGCGAACCTTTCATTAATTCTCGTGACCAAACATTCATGACATAGCATACTCCTCCATTAAATGAATCTAAAATCTCAACAAAAGGGTCTTGGAAAAACATATCATACTGAGGTTTTAAAACATCCATGACTGCTCTATGTTCTGATTCATGATGCTCAGGATCATTGAACATGGAAGCCATATCTTTTTCATGAAACAAAGCAGAGTCTAGAATCTGATCTTTTGGTAGGAAATCATCACAAATAGGTTCGCTAACTTCCTGTAGGGTTCCATGAATACCTAACTATCACCATCCAAAAATAGATTTACATCTTCTTCCTGAGTAAGTTCACAAGATCCAGTATTCTCATGAGCCAACTCTTCCTCATACTGATCATTTTCATCAACTTGAGAAATTTCTATTGTTTCTTCCTCCTCCTCAAGAGGAATTGTATCATAACAATCTTCAAAAAGGATTTCAGCAGAATATATCCTCTTATAGTGTTGATGAAAAAGTGTGTGAAAACATTTCAATGAAGGAATACTGGAATGGGGTAAAGATTTATACTAGAGTCTAGCATCATTTTCCAATGAAAACATAAACAATTTCACGAGGAAATCTTCATGATGTACATTTAATTCCTCCATGAGCTTGTGGAACTCAAACAAATGTTGACTAGGATTGTCGTCTTCATATTCTCCAAATTTAGGAAGGATATCTGCCCAAATTTTAATGTCTGGAACAATGTTTGGAAAGCCATAAACATTTGCAAAGTCCAGAGGAGCAAACCTTGCAGCAATTCGAGCAGTGAACGAGCTCGAAATTTGAGACCAGTGAAGTCGCCAACAAAATCATGTAGATTCTTTGAACCAAGGAGTCGCCAGATGAATGATCACAACCAATTTAATGCCTATCCCTTGTTCACCATCAAGAGATAGATATGAACTTTGTCGTATCCCAGGGAAGATAACCTCGTCCTCCGTCCCCGGAAACGGTGTCAAAATGTTGACACTCGAAATTGAATTGGGATGTAGCAAATCAATCTCGAGGCAACCTCAAACCACTTTGGATTAGAAGCTTCCCTCTTCCAACCCGAGAGGGATCTCTCGAAAAATGTCACGAAATAAATTGAAGTAAGCGTGAAATGCTGGGTAGATTTATGGGTAAATGATGGTCTTAGATTTTTGGAGTTTGGGTGTTAAACCAAGGAAGAGGTCCATTGGGCATGGAGTCAAATGAAAACTGAGAAAAGAGACAATAGCAGAGATCAAATAACTTGCGGAAAGTGAGGCAAAGTGAGTCTATCTTTCAGCGTTTTGATAAATCATGATGCGGTAGGGGAAAGAAAAAGGGAAGGCCGACGTAGAAAAGGATACCTGTAGAGTTATGAAAATGTAGATTGGTCTTACACAGCTGATAGCTGGTGCAGAGGAAAGGAAATAAACAATTACAGAAAATCCAAATCCTTTCGTTATAGTAGTGGTCGTACTAAAGTATAACGAAGCCCATCGGTTAGAAGAAAACAAAATGTAATGCAGTCATGACAGATTAAGGAAGACATAAAGATATGGTAAAGACAATTTCAGCTGCGAGTAAGGAAACACATAAATGAAATCCAAACAGTTTTAACACAGTTGAAAGAGAAGAAAAACATTCTGAAAGAAATCGACTGTGATGAATCTCACAGTCGCAAATAAGAGATCTTCTTTACTACTCCAATCTAGTTTTACAAGAAACTCAGTCATTACAATGAAAATCTCTTGACAGAGGTTTTTCTCCCAGTCTGCGCTCATGCGCCTCCCCCCTTCCTCTGCTACACACATCAGTCTTTTAAACAGAAAAAAAATAAAAACTCTTGGTGTTCCAAGAATTTGGAACGGTTCCTCTTCGTGGAATTTGCAAATGCCAAGTGCGTCTGCCAGATGCTCTGCTGTTACCTAAACTGTCGGTTATATCCATCAGTCGTACTCCCAATACGTCACATAAAAAGGAATATGAAATGATTTTCATGTCAGGCACAATACCAAGAGCCAGTCTGCTACCCGCTGCAAAACCTTGTTCATAGCTATATAGCACCATTGCTGCAACTACCGGGAGAATTTAACATGTACTGTAGAACGCAGGCATCAGGACTCAAATTGAACTAAAATATACGCTGCAACAACTCAATTACTTAGATCAGATCTGCCACATTCATGGTTATTTCATCTATCTGGGTACTGTAGTACTGCTCAATGTCTCTTAAAATCCTTATATCATTATTTCGGACAAAGTTTATTGCAACACCCTTTCGACCAAAACGACCTGAGCAACCAATTCTATGAATGTAAAGTTCACGATTGTTGGAAAGATCGTAGTTTATAACCAAGGAAACCAGCTGAACATCAATACCACGAGCCCAAACGTCTGTTGTGATTTGGACATGGGTTGTGCCAGCACGAAATTCTGCCATAATTGCATCGCGTTCTTTTTGTGGCATATCTCCATGCATAGAGGACACAGTGAAATTGTTACTACGCATCTTTTCTGTCCACCAATCAACCTTTCTTTTGGTATTTCAAAATATGATAGGTTGAGTGATGGTAAGAGTGTCATACAGATCACATAGGGTGTCAAACTTCCATTCCTCTCTTTCAACAACCACAAAAAGTGTTTAATTCCCTCCAGTGTCAACTCATCACGTTTGACAAGGATTCTTACAAGATCAGTCATGAATTTGTTTGTGATCTCCAAAATCTCATGTGGTAAAGTAGCTGATATCAGCACGACCTGAAGCTCTGGTGGAAGGTATCGATACACATCATAAATCTGGTCTTTGAATCCCCTTCTCAACATCTCATCAGATTCATCGAGAACAAGTAGTTTAATAGCTCTAGTCCTTAGGGTTCTGCGTTTGATCATATCACACACTCTTCCTGGCGTTCCTGATACCACATGAACCCCATATTCCAGTTTTATGATATCCTCTCCCATACTCTTGCCACCAATACATGCATGAGCTTGAACATTTATGAAATATCCTATGGAAAGTGTCACTTTCTCTGTTTGAGCCGCAAGTTCTCGTGTAGGCAACACAATTAAAGCTTGAACCATTCTGGACCTGAGAGAGCGACGATGGCTCCTCCAGCTCCCTCCTCATGCTGCATTCATACTGCAGTTCTCGCGAAACATCATCATGGAGCAACCATCTGTAGAATGCAATCTTTCTGTTGATTCCTGAAAGTAATTTTCCATTAAATAGATTGAGATTGAATATAGCACCCTTGGTCTCCTTCTCACTAAATTTTTGAATGATAGCATGGCGAAGAACACCGGATCTGTAACAAGAATTCTCGTCTCCATAGGAACAACCTCTCTCACAAGTTGTTCGGTCTCTCGCCGAAACCCTAATCGACGTGTCTCATCAAATCCTTTGTGAACAAGGGTCATCTGAAGTGTGCCTCGAGGAATATGGAATGTAGCCGTTACTTTCATGATCACGTCGTCAACATAGGTGTCATTATTGTTGAATAGGGACGCCTTCTCGCCAGGAACGAACGTAACATAAGAATCATTCTTTGGAAAGACTATGCATGAGATTGCTTCTTCTGACTTTGTGTCATTCGTATCATTTCTACGGGAGTTTTCCTTCGATTACGTAGAAACGTTTCTGCCATCTTTTTGCCTGCCAGTCTATAGCGCTCTCGTCCTCTTCATGGGTATTCTGCTCCCTCTGCGACAAACTGCTTCCAGTATCCATCCGCTAGAGAATTGACCCTTCTAACACATTCAATGCTTTAAGAAATTAGTCCTCAATATCTCCAAAATGCTTTGCCCAAAGTGACATCCTATATCCATAAACCTGGTCACGCGGGTGACAATTCTTCCTAGCCCATGTATGATGTGGCTGATAGGAACCCATAGCGATCTTTGTGTCTCTTGAACTATCGAGAGAGTGTTGGTTGATATTTGTAGAGACCAGAATCACATATTCACCATCTATAATCATGCCCTTTGCATGGACATAAATCATAAAGCGGCGATACCTTTTAGCATGGTCCTGCGTATCGCTCTCTGTATGATCAATCATTTCTGCATTCTCATCATTTGTTTATCGATTACCAAGGCAATAAAAATTCAAATAATCTTGTGGATGGTATGATTTTGACAAGCCTGCATCTTGAAGGGCCTTTGCAACAACCTTATACATCGTTTTCATTGTTTGTGACTGCCACGAAAGTATTTCATTCACTGATGCACTGGTAGGGACACCTTCAGGCCACATTGGTATCACAATGTAAACTGGAAACCTCTCATTTTTTCTGATTTTACTGGCAGTCTTCAAAGCCAGCTCCATAGGAATTGTATTGTTTGCACCTGCACTCTTGTAAAATGGATAGTTGTAAGAAGATCCCAAGAAGTATTGATTTTCAATGTAGACAAAGTGTTGCGCAGATCAGATGGCGTTAATATAAGCTGTATGGATTCTTGCATCTATAACCACATCTTTTCTGCAAACAAGATTCTGCTACAATGTAGACCAATCAAACCCTCTGATTTTGTGCTTCTGTGACGGAGCTTGGAAAACCTTTGACTGATCCAGAATCAATTGAATGAAAAACCTGTACATGCCAATTTTCCGGATCGTCTTCCTCTGAAACCCATAAATGAGGATAGACACTAGGAACATTCTTTCTAGAGCTAAGAATCCATGATATCTGATCCAAATTGATTAGCGCATCATCGCGCCACCCAGAAATTATTTTGAAGCATTTACCAATCTCATGCCATGTTGTTGCTTTATGCCAGCGTTGTTCAAAATTTGTAAGGATATCATATGCAGCAGGACCTTCTATTTTACAGTGCCAATCATGCCAAGGCTCTCTTGGGCCACCAGAATCAACAGTTCCCATAGGATTGTGATAATCATCTTTATGTACAGTCTTAAGAGTCCTAAACAAAGAATGCTTTGGGGTATCATAACGACCATCACAGAGATCTAGGCCATTTATAAAGGAAGCAAGCACTCGATCATTACCAACAACTTGGGTATCAACAATAACAAGTTTCTGGTAGTGAGTAGAACCTGTTGCTTATCAACAACTCTTGTTGCGAGACCCTCCTCTATTCCAAACAAAAATAGCATTATTCTTGTCATTTTTTAAATCCACCGGTACAGATAACAGGTTTCTAGAAGACTTTGAGCCCTCCAAAAATGATTTCCACACTAACTGACCATCCGGAAGGTTCCACATTTGACACACTTGAATATGAATCCAAATCACTGCTTTGAAGACCACTCTGTGAATCCGATGGCATTGGAGGTGGGGGGGGCACCAATAATTCGGTGGATGGACCTATCAATGGTAGTCAAGAACATGCCCATCAAATTTGAAGGAGAAAGGTTTGAGCTATATCCTCCCTGTGTATGAATGCGTATACGATCCTCCAGGAAAGAAGCAAATCGTCTGCATGCCTCAAATTGGGTAGCGTAGTCAATTTTTTTTTTATATCTGTTACAACATTGGCTCCAACTAAAGATGGTGCTTTCCTGAAAGTGCCAAGAACCGTAGACGAAGTGCCTCCATCCATTTGGATTCTCGAAATCATCGAATCTGGAACTCTGTCGCTTTACTTGCATCTCAGCGGAACGAAAAACTGCTTACTCGTCCATAATGCTTTATGTCAAAACCATACTAGATTCAAAACTGAACTGAAAACCTATTGAAAAGCATCGATGTAATCTAATGCTTGAAATAAAGCTTATTTATATACATCCCCTACTCTAACTATTGAAATATTTTCAGAATCAAATGATATGAAAATTCCAGTGAAGCCAATCCAATAATTGTCTTCTCATTTGAAATTTTTTTACACTTTCTTCGAACAGGCTGAAAAAATAAATTGACAATCCCCATCTGACCTGTTGGTGATCATGGATTTGTGAACCTTTCATTAATTCTTGTGACCAAACATTCATGACATAGCATACTCCTCCATTAAATGAATCTAAAAGCTCAACAAAAGGGACTTGGAAAAACATATCATACTGAAGTTTTAAAACATCCATGACTGCTCTATGTTTTGATTCATGATGCTCAGGATCATTGAACATGGCAACCATATCTTTTTCATGAAACAAAGTAGAGTCTAGAATCTGATCTTTTGGTAGGAAATCATCACAAATAGGTTCACTAACTTCCTTTAGAGTTCCATGAAATACCTGACTGTCACCATCCAAAAACAGATTTACATCTTCTTCCTGAGTAAGTTCAGAAGATCTAGTATTCTCATGAACCAACTCTTCCTCATACTGATCATTTTCATCAACTTGAGAAATTTCTATTGTTTCTTCCTCCTCCTCAAGAGGACTTGTATCACAACAATCTTCAAAAAGGATTTCAACAGAATATATCCTCTTACAGTGTTGATGAAAAAGTGTGTGAAAACATTTCAATGAAGGAATACTGGAATGGGGTAAAGATTTATACCAGAGTCTAGCATCATTTTCCAATGAAAACATAAACAATTTCATGAGGACATCTTCATGATGTACATTTAATTCCTCCATGAGCTTGTGGAACTCAAACAAATGTTGACCAGGATTGTCGTCTTCATATTCTCCAAATTTAGGAAGGATATCTGCCCAAGATTTAATGTATGGAACAATGTTTGGAAAGCCATAAACATTTGAAAAGTCTAGAGGAGCAAACCTTGCAGCAATTCGAGCAGTGAACGAGCTCAACATTTGAGACCAGTGAAGTCACCAACAAAATCAAGTAGAGTCTACGAACCAAGGAGTCACCAGGTGAATGATCACAACCAGTTTAATGCCTATCCCTTGTTCACCATCAAGAGATAGATCTGAACTTTGTCGTATCCCAAGGAAGATAACCTCGTCCTCCATCCCCGACAACAGCACCAAAATGTTGACACTCGAAACTGAATTGGGCTGCAGCAAATTAATCCCGAGGAAACCTCGAACCACTTTGGATTAGAAGCTGCCCTCTTCTAACCCGAGAGGGATCTCTCGAAAAATGTCACGAAATAAATTGAAGTAAGCGTGAAATGCTGGGTAGATTTATGGGTAAATGATGATCTTAGATTTTTGGAGTTTGGGTGTTAA
The DNA here is from genome assembly GCA_009831015.1 of Picea engelmannii. Classification (NCBI taxonomy): domain Eukaryota; kingdom Viridiplantae; phylum Streptophyta; class Pinopsida; order Pinales; family Pinaceae; genus Picea; species Picea engelmannii. The sequence continues at coordinate 702,704 of ML780276.1, forward strand.
ACCAAGGAAAAGGTCCATTAGGCATGGAGTCAAATGAAAACCAAGAAAAGAGACAATAGCAGAGATCAAATAACTTGCGGAAATTGAGGCAAAGTGAGTCTATCTTTCAGCGCTTTGATAAATCATGATTTGGTAGGGGAAAGAAAAAGGGAAGGCCAACGTAGCAAAGGATACCTGTAGAGTTCTGAAAATGAAGATTGGTCTTACACAGCTGATAGCTGGTGCAGAGGAAAGGCAATAAACAATTACAGAAAACCTAAATCCTTTCATTATAGTAGTGGTCGTACTAAAGTATAACGAAGCCCATCGGTTAGAAGAAAACAAAATGTAATGCAGTCGTGATGGATTAAGGAAGACATAAAGATATGGTAAAGACAATTTCAGCTGTGAGTAAGGAAACACATAAATGAAATCCAAACAGTTTTAACACAGTTGAAAGAGAAGAAAAACATGATAAAAGAAATCGACCGTGATGAATCTCACAGTCGCAAATAACATATCTTTTTTATTACTCCAATCTGGTTTTACAAGAAACTCAGTCATTACAATGAAAATATCTTGACAGAGGTTTTTCTCCTAGTCTACGCTCACGCGCCTCTCCCCTTCCTCTGCTACATACATCAATCTTTTAAACAGAAAAAAATAAAAACTCTTGGTGTTGCAGGAATCTGGAACGGTTCCTCTTCGTGGAATCTACAAATGCCAAGTGCGTCTGCTAGATGCTCTTTTGTTACCTGAACTGACGGTTATATCAATCAGTCATACTCCCAATACGTCACATGAAAAGGAATATGAAACGATTTTCATGCCAGGCACAATACCAAGAGCCGGTCTGCTACCCACTGCAAAACCTTGTTCATAGCTATATAGCACCATTGATGCAACTACCAGGAGAATTTAACATGTACTGTAGAACGCAGGCATTAGGACTCAAATTGAACTAAAATATACACTGCAACAACTCAATTACTTAGATCAGATCTGCCACATTCATGTGCATTTCATCTATCTGGGTACTGTAGTACTGCTCAATATCTCTTAAAATCCTTATATCATTATTTCGGACAAAGTTTATTGCAACACCCTTTCGACCAAAACGACATGAGCGACCAATTCTATGAATGTAAAGCTCACGATTGTTGGGAAGATCATAGTTTATCACCAAGGAAACCAGCTGAACATCAAGACCACGATCCCAAACGTCTATTGTGATTTGGACACGGGTTGTGCCAGCACGAAATTCTGCCATAATTGCATCGCGTTCTTTTTGTGGCATATCTCCATGCATAGAGGACACAGTGAAATTGTTACTACGCATCTTTTCTATCAACCAGTCAACCTTTCTTTTGGTATTGCAAAATATGATAGCTTGAGTGATGGTAAGAGTGTCATACAGATCACATAGGGTGTCAAACTTCCATTCCTCTCTTTCAACAACCACAAAAAGTGTTTAATTCCCTCCAGTGTCAACTCATCACGTTTGACAAGAATTCTTACAGGATTAGTCATGAATTTGTTTGTTATCTCCAAAATCTCATGTGGTAAAGTAGCTGATATCAACACGACCTGAAGCTCTGGTGGAAGGTATCGATACGCATCATAAATTTGGTCTTTGAATCCCCTACTCAACATCTCATCAGATTCATCGAGAACAAGTAGTTTAATAGCTCTAGTCCTTAGGGTTCTGCATTTGATCATATCACACACTCTTCTTGGCGTTCCTGATACCACATGAACCCCATAATCCAGTTTTCTGATATCCTCTCCCATACTCTTGCCACCAATACATGCATGAGCTTGAACATTTATGAAATGTCCTATGGCAAGTATCACTTTCTCTGTTTGAGCCGCAAGTTCTCGTGTAGGCGACACAATTAAAGCTTGAACCATTCTGGACCTGAGAGAGCGACAATGGCTCCTCCAGCTCCCTCCTCATGCTGCATTCATACTGCAGTTCTCGCGAAACATCATCACGGAGCATCCATCTGTAGAATACAATCTTTCCGTTGATTCCTACAAGTAATTTTCCATTAAAGAGATTGATATTGAATACAACACCCTTGGTCTCCTTCTCACTAAATTTTTGAATGATAACATGGCAAAGAACACCGGATCTGTAACAAGAATTCTCGTCTCCATAGGAACAACCTCTCTCACAAGCTGTTCGGTCTCTCACCGAAACCCTAATCGACGTGTCTCATCAAATCCTTTGTGAACAAGGGTCATCTGAAGTGTGCCTCGAGGAATATGGAATGCAGCTATTACTTTCATGATCACGTCGTCAACGTAGGTGTCATTATCGTTGAATAGGGATGCCTTCCCGCTAGGAACGGACGTAACATAAGAATGATTCTTTGGCAAGACTATGCATGAGACTGCTTCTTCTGAATTTGTGTCATTCGTATCATTTCTACGGGAGTTTTCCTTCGATTACGCAGAAACGCTTCTGCCATCTTTCTGCCTGCCAGTCTGCGGCATTCTCGTCCTCTTCATGGGTATTCTGCTCCCTTTGCGACAAAATGCTTCCAGTATCCCTCCGCTAGAGAATTGACCCTTCTAACACATTCAATGCTTTAAGAAAGTAGTCCTCAATATCTCCAAAATGATTTGCCCAAAGTGACATCCTATATCCATAAACCTGGCCACGCGGGTGACAATTCTTCCTAGCCCATGTATGATGTGGCTGATAGGAACCCATAGCAATCTCTGTGTCTCTTGAACCATCGAGAGAGCGTTGGTTGATATTTGCAGAGCCCAGAATCACATATTCATCATCTATAATCATGCCCTTTGCATGGACATAAATCATAAAGCGGCGATACCTTTTAGCATGGTCCTGTGTATCGCTCTCTGTATGACCAATCATTGCTTCATTCTCATCATTTGTTTCCCGATTACCAAGGCAATAAAAATTCAAATAATCTTGTGGATGGTATGATTTTGACAAGCCTGCATCTTGAAGGGCCTTTGCAACATCCTTATACATCGTTTGCATTGTTTGTGACTGCCAGAAAATTATTTCATGCACTGATGCACTGGTAGGGACACCTTCAGGCCACATTGGTATCACAATGTAAACTGGAAACCTCTCATTTTTTTATTATTTTACTGGCAGTCTTCAAAGCCAACTCCATAGGAATTGTATTGTTTGCACCTGCACTCTTGTAAAATGGCCAGTTGTAAGAAGATCCCAAGAAGTATTGATTTTCAATGTAGACAAAGTGTTGCACAGATCAGATGGCGTTAATATAAGTTGTATGGATGCTTGCATCTATAACCACATCTTTTCTGCAAACAAGATTCTGCTACAATGTAGACCAATCAAACCCTCTGATTTTGTGCTTCTGTGATGGAGCTTGGAAAACCTTAGACTGATCCAGAATCATTTGAACGAAAAACCTGTACATGCCAATTTTCCAGATCGTCTTCCTCTGAAACCCATAAACAAGGATCGCCACTAGGAACATTCTTTCTGGAGCTAAGAATCCATGATATCCGATCCAAATTGATTAGCGCATCATCACGCCACCCATAAATTATTTTGAAGCGTTTACCAATCTCATGCCATGTTGTTGCTTTGCGCCAGCGTTGTTCAAAATTTATTAGGATATCATATGCAACAGGACCTATTTTACAGTGCCAATCATGCCAAGGTTCTCTTGGGACACCAGAATCAACAGTTCCCGTAGGATTGTGATAATCATCTTTATGTACAGTCTTAAGAGTCCTAAACAAAGAATGCTTTGGGGTATCATAACGACCATCACAGAGATCTAGCCCATCTATAAAGGAAGCAAGCACTCGGTCATTACCAACAACTTGGGTATCAACAATAACAAGTTTCTGGTGGTGAGTAGAACCTGTTGCTTATGAACAACTCTTGCTGCGAGACCCTCCTCTATTCCAAACAAAAATAACATTATCCTTGTCATTTTTTAAATCCACCGGTACAGATAACAGGTTGCTAGAAGACTTTGAGCCCTCCAAAAATGATTTCCACACTAACTGACCATTCGGAAGGTTCCACATTTGACACACTTGAATATGAATCCAAATCACTGCTTTGAAGACCACTCTGTGAATCCGATGGAATTGGAGGTGGGGGGGGCACCAATAATTCGGTGGATGGACCTATCGATGGTAGTCAAGAACATGCCCGTCAACTTTGAAGGAACAAGGTTTGAGCTATATCGTCCCTGTGTATGAATGCGTATACGATCCTCCAGGAAAGAAGAAAATCGTCTGCATGCCTCAACTTGGGCAGCGCAGTCAAATATTTTATTTTTTATATCTGTTACAACAGGAGGAAGAGGTTCAGAGAAATTGCATGGAGAAAACAACGTTTTCTGTGAAAGTCGTGAAGTAGTGAAGTCCATCGTGACCATTGATATGAGGGGGACATGCATCATCAGATTGTGGAATTGGAGGAAAATACCAAGGAGAAGGTGGAGTCATTGATTGGAAGTCATCCTTGATTCCAAAGGTAAAGAATCATCCTAGTCATCAATTGTGTGGACACGTGGTGTCATATTGTGGTGTCATATTTGTCATTTCAGTGATAGAGTACTTCGGGGAAAATGAAGAGTGAAGGCACAAAAAGTCCCGAAGGACGAAGTATCGAACTCCATATGAACCGTCCGTTGGAAAAGTATGCATGGCACTAGATCCATAGCTTTGGGCAAATATTACTTTGGGGAAAAGGGTGTCGATTCATTCAAAACTCCTGAATGCCGAGGTTTGAAGTAGATCACAGTCATTGGATGTCATACGAGAGTGAACCATAGATCTTGTCTAGGTGAGTTCATCGGTTCGATATTTGGTTAAGAAGGCTTCAGCTGCAGTCAAAATGGTCAAATTTCGAAATTTCTAAGTGCCTTAGGGTTTATCCCCAAGTCATAGCTTGAGGTCATCTGAGTAGAGGGGCCTAGCAGAAGGAGCTAGTGCCCACCATTTTAAAATTTCCAAGAGCGCCAGGAAAATGTCTCCCGGGTTACATAGGACATGTGCCTAAGGAGATAAGGGGCATGTGTTAAATCAATTTGGGGGCTAGCAAGGTCCTGAGGAGCTAATTCGGCTCAGCCTTTTGAATATCCTTGACTGGGAGGTCGTGCAACCCCTAGGAGAGAAGGGGGGGTTGCATCACATTTGGAGAGGGGTCAATGGAGGGTTAAGAAATGTCTAATGCCATACATTGTTAAATAAAGGATAAATTTGATTGTTGGATGACGTATTCTATAAGAAACAAAGTACATTAAAAAGAGGTCACTACCATCTCAAGAGCATTGTTGTTACAAGGTTATTCCAAGGTCCGAAAATAAGATAAATCTGATGTATTTTTTGAGCTTAGAACTATAATAAAATATTTATTGAGTTGTCATCATTTCCATACAATGTATTACTATTTTTTTGGCATTGAATAAAGTAAATTTCTATTTGTGTGTCAAATACCTTATGGGTTTATTGCAACTATTTGACAAAAGAAATCTGAAACAAATGAACTCAAAAATCTATTAGCAGTAAAAAAACATTCCTAGCAACAATATTAGAAGGGTTACTACATTTTATTGTGAAACTGTTTGATGAAATTCCTAAGTTGGGAAACCATTAAAAGTACTACAACAATAGTAGAAATACACTTAAATAGCCAGAGCAATGAAGTGGGAGTTTGTCATCAAAGTGTTTGATGAAATGTCTACATTAATAAACTAAGAAAAAGTCAAAAAAATAGTAAGGGAAATTACACATTGTGCCAAATCTTGGACACACCAATAAATTGGGATAACCCAGTAGATAGAGACATTTTTGGGATATAATTGTTAAGGGAAATGGAATAGAAGATGGTAAATATTAGATAGAATTTGAAAGTTGCACAAGACATGTAGAAGAGGTATTCTGATAAATGAAGAACACATAGAGAATTCAAGGTGGGAGAGCATGTGTTTTTAAAGGTTAAATCCAAGAGGAGCTCGTTGAGATTGGGAAGTTACCCAAAATTGGAAGCGAGATACAATGGGTCATTTGAAGTCCTAGAAAGGATAGGCTTAGTTGGATACATGTTTTCATTACATGTATCCATGAGAATTCATAACATGTTCCATGTGTCTTTATTAAAGAAGTATGTGCCTGATCCTAACCATGTGACTGATTGGAATGTGTTCCAAGTGGAACACGAAGGGGACTTTCAGGTAGATTTAGTGCACATATTGGACCTGTTAACCCATGAATTTTCACCCTTGGAGATCTATAGGGTTAAGAGCTAGCATGAACTATTAGGTTTGGAATTCTAATATTTTCCTAGAGTTTTAGCACTTGTGTGAGCACTTGTGGGAGATCGGGGTTAGGTACAAATAACCCTGAATTCTAATGAAGCAAGAAAGAAAACTTTACAAATATATATTCTTCAAATAATTTAGTTTTTGTAATCACAAACTTTGATCATTTTCATGGTTTCACAATGGACTCTCCTGCTATCCAAAATTCGACAGGTACACTAGATTTTCTCAAAGTGGTGGTGTTGTTGTTGTCAATTATGTCAGGATTAACCAGGTCACGATCCACCATATATGAAATCTCTCTATCTTTCCCCAAATCCCCATTTTCAACCATGATTACCTTACCTTCACCCTATTAGACACCCCCTTTGACCCACTCCCCTATCCCTAGTTCACTTGACAACCCACATGCTATGATTTACATTGATATTTCATATGCTGATAAAAATACATTCTGCCTCTCCCAACTTATCCCCCATTTATTTCACTAGTATTCCCTTAATACAAGGATGACCAAATATGATTTACTATCAAAGGTCCTTTAGAAATGCACCCTATACCTCCATACCACAACCAAAAAAAACATGTCCGCCCCAAAGGTAATTTCCCAATGAACCATTTCTATGACAAAGAATGCAATACCCTACATAAATATCTTTGTTTTTTCCTCACTCATGAAACACCCTCGAATCCATCTATACGACATGAGTATCAATTTCCACTTCAACATAAGAAATGGGACTTTCTTGCTTCAAGGAAACATGAACTTCTCATGCCCAAATGAACTTCCCCTAAATCCTTTTGGTGAACCCTCCTCCCTAAGAAATCCTCTCTTTCATTCGACATTGACTATCAATCTACATATTTTTACAATGTGCCATCTCAACCCTTATCATTGTAACCCTTCTACACACTCCTTGTGAGACCTATTTTCCCCAAGTGATAATAATAGAGTTAATTGAGCCTTGTGTACTAGCAGAGCATTCTTATCTTAGTCTATATAAAGACACAAATTGAGA
>ML780276.1:717285-742022 GCA_009831015.1 Picea engelmannii
AAAGAAAAGAATTACAAAATAAGAAAGTGTCAGGTCGGCCCTAATGTTAAAATGAAGTGACATAAATGGTATAAATAAACATCATTATACATTTATTTGACACAAGTCGAATTTCAGAGGAAATAAGAAGAAAAGAAGGCCGGATTTCAAGGGAGGATGAAGTCTTTTGATGATGTGTTCTAAGGTATGTTATTTTCAGGTCATCTTACCATTTTTGCTATAAATTTTTTTCTAGAATGATTCATATGGTGAAATCGCTATGGTATTGAGAAGACATATCAAGGTACCTATGGTAAAAATTTCAGCTCTTGATTCACTATAACTATGGAGATACACTCTGTGGAAGATAAGGTTTGTGACCAGTCCTGAAACAAGTCAATAAACAAGTGTTTCGGGTAAAAGAGTCATAACTTCTTCATAAAGAATCCAAATGAAGTGGGACAAATTTCATTGGAAAGAGTACAGACTTTAGTTTCCTGTGTGTGAGTTTCAGAATCAGATGTTAGTTATTGAGGGTGGGGCATTATGTGCAAGTTCACTCTCCTGAATAGACCAAAATTGAATAAAGTCTACCATTCTTTCTATAACCTATTTTTGGGGAGGATTCAAGGAATGAAAATTATATGAGTTAGAGAATACATTGAGTAATATTATCTACAGGATCCAAGTACTCCAAGAATTGAATAATTGTAGAAATTGAAGAAGTCTCAGGAAGCATTATCAAGTTCTATGTGATGATTGATTGATGGTGATGATTTAATGTAAAATTTTATTATCTCTCATATATTCTTGGGTGGAAGGAAGGGGCAAGGATGGAGAGTTCAAATATCTCTTGATACTAGAGGATTGTATCTTCCTCTTGGAGGTTTATCCCTCCCTTTACATTTGGAAGTTGTAGCTACCTTTGGAAGTCATTACTTCCCTTGAACAATAACTATTGATTATTTCTCATATATTGTGCATGGTGTATTGTGGTGTATTGGTGTAACTCTTATACTATTGTTCATTTCTCATTGGATATAGTTGAATAGTTTAAGTATAAGTTGAAAAAGGTTTTAAATTGTACTTGATATTGATTCGCCCCCCTCTCAGTATCAACAATATCCATACCTTTACTAAAAAAATATACAACAATTGCCTAAAATATTCTCTTGGTGATCACATATTCAACCATAATTACCTATAATTACCAACTGACTGGATCTTTCAAGTACAAAGGTTATGAAACTAGAGGATCCATAATAAAACTATCATTTCCATTTCCAAATCTACTTGGTAGGGACTAAGTTGCCATGCAACCCTTGTTATATATGCAATGAAATAATATATGAACCATATGAGAGAGATATGACAAATGAACAAAGTGGAGCTTGAACAAACCAAGGTAAACAGTGAACAAAGAACTATAAAACATTTTTTAGCCATAGGTTGTAAGGATATTTTTTTAGTGAGCCACTTTTGGGCCCCTATTAGGGTTTTTGGGTTAATGTAATGGGAAAGGGATGTCGGCCCGTGGGTTTACCCATTCTTAGGCCCACTTTTGTAATGTATAAATAGATGCTTAGGCTAGATAGAAGTGGTAGTGCATCTATGTGATGCATGGCAGACGACTTAGTGCTAATAGTTGGATCTGTGAGATCGGAAGTGGATTGTAATTTCTCTGTGCATGATCATAAGAATCTTGCAAGGCTAAGTGCAAGTTGTTGTAAGAGGCTTTGTGTTGAAGTGTAAGGAAGAAGGATCTAGTGAGCTATGCAGATCTTCTGTCCTTTGCAAAGAAGGGGTTTTGTGCTCTGTGTTGTAACTGATGATTGAAGATACTAATAAAGAAGAAGAGTTGGTGGATGTAGCCCCAGGGTGGGGATGAACCACGCAAATCTGACCTAATATATTATTGTTTCTAAGTGATGAGATGTTTTAGATCTAAGTGAATATTGTGATTCTCTATGCTATCTGCGAAGTAGAATAAGGGTTGAATATTAATGGTTGATTGATGATAAGTGCACTGTAAGTAGTATTTTCATAGATATGTGTCCCAGTTAAGGTTGCAGACACCTGAGTCATGCAACCACCCCTGCCTCTACCTCGGGTGAGACTTCATCTGCTTCACGGGTGTTGCTGAAAGGGATGGTAGTTAGGGTTTTGTTGGTGTTCTCTTGAGCAATGAACCCTAGGTCTGCCCTTCTATGCCAACAAATGGTTCTATTACTAGGACCTGAAATTGTGATTGATGGGAGCTGAATTAAAGAAAAGAGAATCTCTATGCATAGATCTACTGCTGAAGTGTGCAGTATTGGGACCTGAAACTGTGATGGCTGGGAACTAGAGAAGAAGAAGATTTGTGCAAAGTAATCTCTGTGCGTAGATATATTGCCCTAGTGCATAATGTCCTGCTTGACCTGTGAAGCTTTGTGCCAAGAAAGAAAGGTCATATCTGAAGAGAAGAGGTCAGATCTGCAATAAAATAGGTTTATACTGAAGAAAAGAAGCCAGATCTGAATGCTTTGTGATCTAAGAAAAGTAAAATTGGAAGCTCCTGAAGAAAAGAGGTCAGATCTACAAGAAAGAGGTAAGATATATAAGTTCGGTGCTCTAATAAAGGTAAGAAAGTTCTAGATCTGAAAGCTTTTTGCTCTGTAAAAGTAAGACTAGTAGAAATTTTTGTTTCTAAAAGCATGGATCTAGGTATTCTTGGTAGATTTTGTCCTAGCTTGAAAGCTAGGGCATTGTTAGATGAAAGAAAGTTTGATATGAATAGATATGATCAGTATAATGATAGATATGTTATACCTATGCATAGAAAGAATGTTTGGACGAACAAATGGATGCAGGATCCTAGAAAGAATTTACTGCAGATTAACCCCTATGATCTTGGTGCGAAGTACAGAAGAGGCTGGGGATTAGTTACAAGAAACACAGGATTAACCCTCTGTTATAGTTGTAGAAGATCGAGACATCTAGCTAAAGAATGCCCTGGTGGAGGACCCAATTGTATTTGTTTCAAAGCTCTAGATCACGAAGTATTGGATTTCCCTAGAATGATTTCTAAGCTTGAAAAAATGAATCTGCATGAAGAAAACCCTAAAGCATATCTAGAAATAGAAAAACCCCAGAAAGAATCAGAGAAGATGTTACTACAGATGAAGGACATCTTGAATGACCACCGACATGTTATATTAGAAAATATATTTAAAGAAAAAGAATGCATCAAGGTAAGAATAGGATACTTCAACATTGACTGTGTTTTGGATGAGGAAACACAGGTGAATGTTATAACAGAAAAAAATTGGGAAGCTATAGGGAGGCCTGCTATGATTCCATATCTAGGAGGAATAGGGTTATTCAGAGGAAAATTGGTAAACCTATGTGGAAGGCTCACTCAGATATCTATGAATGCCAATGGAACTTTGACAGAGGAATATTTTGATATTATCAAATTTATTGAGGACAACGACCTATTTACTATGTTACTTGGAAATCCTTGGATTGAAAGAGATCAAGCCAGAAGGAAGGAAGATCAAAAAGTTTTAGAACAACAGAGACAAGAGTTAAAAGACTTCATGACCAAAAGGATCGTGCACTTGATTGAAGAACAAGAGAACAGATCGAAGCCATATCACACTAGGAACCCGAATGTCGAAGTTATCAGAATGCCATATTACTAGCAAAAGACTAAAGTTTCTATCTCAGATAAAGAAGAGATGTTATACCTAAACCCTAAGAAAGAACCTCAGCAGTCCGAAGTGACTATATCCAAGGAAAATAGCAATCAAAATGGAAAAAGAACTATTGAGATGAAGCTCACTGGAAAGAAAGCTAGAAAGTTAAATAAGAAGAGGGTGAAATTGCAGGAGATTCCAGATGGAACATCACAAAATTTGAGCTTCACTGAGATATCAGAACAATGACATGGGTCACTTCGCCATGGAGAAGAAATATAGCTGTTGGAAGTCGATATACCCGTTCGACTTCCACCCCAAACGTCACCACCAAACCGTTGGACAACTCCAGAATGGATAGAATAGAGTTAACGGAGGCCCCATACCCATTGCAAGAAGATTGTTGTTGAGATTACCTATTTATATCATCGCTCCATGCCCGAAGAACACTTTTCCCAACTGAGAAATTGAAGCTCACAGACTAGCAAGTGTCTACAGTGATCATCACATCCTTGTTATTCATTCCCGTGCAGTGCCCAAGATCATTGTGACCCTGATTATTTATTATGTGTGCGTATGTCCAATGAACTCACTGCAGTCGAAGAGTCTGTCATAGAATTCATCCTTGATTTAATGTGATGGGTGTTATATATGCACTAAAAACACACTAAAAACCCTCAATTAAATTGTCAACCAAGGGTAAGTAAACTTAGATTTGTAGAAAAACATATGCCAAAGGTAGAAGGGTTGGTAGGAGTATATTCTAAGTAAGGAAGGTAGCTATCTAAGGCTAATCTACTCAAGAAAAACTTATCTAATGAGAAAACCCTACTAAGCAATTTGAAACTAGGCAACCTAAGTACTTTTGGGCCAAGGATCGATGGATAGTTCCAAAGAAAGCAAGTAAAACCCTACGTAAAGCAAACTAGTTCAACAATAAGCAATAAGAAACTATCTAAGCATATCAATAAGAAAATGACAAAAGAAAACTATTTTAACTTGCCAACCTACATTCAATGAGCAACTACCCTATGAAATAAAATAAATAAACAAGTAAGCAAAGACACCTATCTAACCTATTAAAGAAAATAGACAAGAAAGCAAAGACACCTAACTAACCTACTAAAGAAAAAGACAAGTAAGCAAAGGCAACTAACTACTGCAAGTAAAACTTCTCATTGAACAACTATCTAGCCTAAGAGACAAGTGAACTAAATGCCAAATGCAAACTATTTCTAATGCATGAAAGGAAATCTAAATGCTCAATGCAATGCATGAAAGGAAATCTATTCTATTGAAAGAAAGAAAGATTAACAACTAATTCTTAGTCTATGATAAGCAAACTACTATCTAATCTATCAAAGCAAAGTCTATCTATCCTACAACAATAATAAAACTATTTTCTAAGCTATGAAAGCAAGAAACTATCTTTAACCTATGACAATTCAAATATAATGTTGGTGGTTGTGTGAAGACAAAAACAATATTAAATACCCTGCATGTTCATTTATTAACCATCAACAACATAATGACATCATCATTATACTTCTATTCTACATATGCAAAATTCATACTTAAACTCATTCATTAATTAAGAACTGCAATTCCAATCTAATTCTAGGCAAGAAATTACATAATATAAACTAAACTAGCTCTATCTTAACAATTCAAAATGTAATAAGGAAAATGCTTAAAGCAGAAATTAAAGCATGATAAAGTAAACTAATGAATAAATGAATCAACAACTAATTAAGCAAAATCTAATTAACAATTGAATATGCAATAAAAATAGAAAGTAACCCTATCCATCCACCGAAGCCTTGGTTAAAGAAAACATAAACTAAAACTTTGTTCTACTCATGAATAAGTAACCCTATCCATCCACCGAAGCATGAATAAAAAATAATCTAATATCTACTTGCACATGGGGTTAGTAGATGAATTTGCAAATCCGTCTCTATCTATCAAATCAATGCATATTACCACATGTCTTTATACTAATCTGCAAAATAACCAAATCATTAAGCTACAACAACAAATTATATAACAGAAGAAAGATAGCAATACATGTACAGGAAATGAAAAAGAGAGATGTCTAAGATATGAAATGTACAAACAACACATGGAAGAGTTACCAGACTGCTGGTGCCCCCCCCCCAGCAAGTTGTGGTCACTCCCTAAAAGCACACCACAAGCTCAGCAAAAGGAATTCACCATTAAAATGCAAAAACACAGTTTAATACAATTCTTGCAATTGAAAAATGTAAAAACAGAGCCAAAATCATTTTTGGCTCTAACACGACTTCTTCTACTGCTTAACAATTATTTGACCACCACGGTGGTATTTATAATGTTTATAGACCAAGTGGTCAACCACAAGAGGTTCGAACCACTTCTAAAATTAGCAAATTTCATTAATGATGCCCTAACTGCCGAAACAGAGCTAGCCAATAATCACCCCCCATAACAACCCATAATCGAGTTGTCAAGAGTTCAATAGCTGGAGGGGATAAGGATGACCAAAATGCATGTCTCTAATTCACCCCCCACTGGGCACTAATACCATAACTGCCAAGTCGTCCTTCGCTTTTGTGCAAGAAGAGGTGTTGAACGGTGTGTCAGAACGAGTGCCGAAACAAGTGCTGGAACGAGTGTCGGATCAAGTGTCATAACTAGAAATGTAGTGCATTTTTGCCCTGTAACACCAGAAAAATGTGAATTAGCTCTTGGAAATCATAAAACATGATGAATTACACTTGATACAATGAATTACACGTACCTTATGCCCATCATACTATTTTATTATGAAATTCTTCAAAAAGCTCCTTTAAAATATGAAAAACACATATGTACATGCGACAAAAGTGTATAATAACTGTCATAAAATTGATCATATCTTGGGCCCAACATAATGACTGAGAGAGTCATGTCGAAAAGAGGAATGTCCACTGGAATCCAAGCATCATCAACAAGAGGAGTAACAACTTCTCTATCCACTACCTGAGTAGGATCATCTCGATGGGTCGACGAGAAGCATACTAAACATAGAGACGATTTGGAAAATGCTAAACTAATTCCGAGCATTTTACCTTCTTACCTAACCCCTCTGCATGGTGAAATCAACCATGACAGTGTGACTCAAGAATTCGAGTATGCTATGGTTATTGTGTACCTGCCAAAAGGGGTGTGCACAGTTCGTGTCAATCAGGACAATCTTGCAGCGTTGAAGTTTAACGACCTCAACCTTGGTAACAGGAAAGTCTACAGTATGCTCACTCCGCAAAAGTATCTAACGAAGAAGAAGGGAAAGAACTCGAAGATCGTCCTGTAGTCTTGGACCCAGAACCTCGTGTAGTCAACATTGTTGAATGTCACGAAGATCCCGCACTTTGGCAGACACCATGAGGTGAATGCGTGCATAAAGCTACTTTTGTATTGTTATCACAAAGGCTACTTGTGGTTGAACCACCGTGTCATGGTGGATCCCACCTTGATTAATCAGATCATAGGATTGAACATGTAAGGACCTGATCCATAGTAGTTCTACCCTGGAAAGACCCCCGACAAAGAACTAGCAGCAAAGATCAAAGAAACCTATGGTGATGTCGAGAAGGGAACGCGAGGCTACAAGGTATCCTCTATTCAGAGTGGCGTAGTGCACCTTGCCTTTCAGCTGATCGCATGCAAGCTAGTTTGCAAGAACTGGCCCACCCAAGTAACTAGGTTCGTAGTTGATCTCGCAGGGAAGTGTGCAGAAGGACTTCAAATGAATTGGGTGAAGTACTTGGTGAATCAGCTTGAACTGGATTGTAGGGAAGCACAAGACCAAGGGTATGAGTTTCATTTCAGTTGGCTTCTCATACTGATCTCCTTCATAGCATGGGAGATGCCGGAGGGTGCCACTTTCCCAGAGACCAAGCCATTTGAACCTTTGGCTGTGAGGTTCAGTTCCCTGTGGTACTCGACTGATATGAACAAGCAATGGCAGTCGAATGTTGTCTTCCATGTATACTACAACCAGCTAAAGACCGCCATCCATGCTACGCCTCGCATTACCCCAAATACGCTCCACAAATTTAGACCCTTCATGAAGTTTAGCGCAGATCGCCACTTCATGTATATAACTACTTGAGCTAATGAACATAAGAAATAATTGCAGTCTTATTACAAATTGACTGAAGAAGGCCTCAAAAAGATCACCAAGGATTGGTCAGCAGACCTTCTCATTCTAGCAAACCCTGCATAGCTATCCAATGTTGATAGCCCAAAGACTATACTAGACACACCAGGACCAAGCAAAATGAAGAAGCCTAAAGAGGTTCACGAAGTAGATAGTTCATCTGTAAGGACTACCTCTATGACACCAGACAAAGGAGGTGATGGAGAAGAGATAGAAGGCACAAAAATTGAACAAAAGAAAGGTGAAGTACCACCGCCTAGGGATGAAGGATACTCGTCAAAGAAAAGGAAGGTCTCACCTCTGAAAGAATCCTCCTGAAAGAAGCCTAGGATACCTGTAACCAAGATGTGAAATTCCCTCACATTGGATGACTTTGATTTCATCATTGTAGCAGTGAATGATGCTTCAAAGGAGATAGTAGAGAAGCAGGAGGTGAAGCAGGAGCAGATGTATAATCGTATAGAGATCGAACTCCAAGGAGTTCAGTAGGCACTCCAGTTCAGCTGCATAGTACACACCATGCCTCTAACAGTAGGGACAGTAGAACCAGGAGATGAACCAGCCTGACTTCACCAGATTGTTGACATGGTCAAATCTCGCCTTTGACAAGCTCAAGAAGACAAAGCACGAACCACCCAAGCTCTCACATAGGTACAAGGAGTACTTGTCGAGCAGTGCAGTGCTGCCGAAAGAGAATTTTTTTTCTCTTCAAGTACAGTGGGATAAAGAGAAAGCAAAGCTACAACAGAGAAAGGAACAGTTGCTCATAGAGCATCTTGAAGTAAAGGAACTAGTCAACAAAGCACTCTACTCTGTGACCGTTATCGAAGTACCAGTTGAAGAGAGAGTTCCACAGAAGGTGGCCCAGCTTGAAGATATTATACAAAAGATGCAACAACACATTACTGATATAGAACTCTGTGCTATGCCCAAGATCCCCCAGGAGATAAGAGACGAGTGAGAAGCAACTGCTTGGATCACAGTTGACTGATTGAAAGATCTTGCCTCGGAGTGCAAGCAACTCAGTAACTAGAGCACCCAAACATATGAGAACCTTACAGAGAATCTAGAGTTACAGGCATTGGAGTCGCAACTCCAAGAAGCAAAGAAGCATGCAGATACATTACAGGCATAGATGAAGGCTCTGTCTGCAGTGGATAGAATAAAATGATCTCATGAACAATGCACAACTCAATAGCAGATACACATGATCCAAAGAAAATTGATGGAAGTCACTCAATGCATCCAACTGGTGCAATACAAGGCATGCATATTATTTGCTGAGATCGAAATCCAGGGAGAAAAACTTAAGCAAGTCGTCATCACTGCAGAACAATGCTTGGAAGGACCAGTAAACGACACAGTGATCCCGGAATTCACTCAGCAGAAGGCCACAATGAAGCAGCAGGTCAAATCATCTCAAGCCAAGCTTGAGGCCTTTGAAGCAGAATTACGGAGACTAGAGTGACTTGGGATGAGTCACAAGTGAGTGTTGGGGGCATGTTGGCCCTTGACCAAGTTTTGGTATAACTTGGGTCTTTTTGACCTATTTTGGAACTATGACAACTAGTCAAAGAAGGACCGCCAAGCGAAACATCTTGGTCCACTTTTGGGTCCCTATTAGGGTTTTTGGGTTAATGTAATGGGAAAGGAATATCAGCCTGTGGGTTTACCCATGCTTAGGCCCACTTTTGTAATGTATAAATAGATGCTTAGGCTAGATAGAAGTAGCATTGCATCTATGTGATGCATGGCAAATGACTTAGTGCTAATAGTTAGATCTATGCAATCAAAAGTGGATTGTAAATGCTTTGTGCATGATCATAAGAAGCCTGGAAGGCTAAGTGCAAGTTGTTGTAAGAGGCTTTGTGCTGAAGTGTAAGGAATAAGGATCTAGAGATCTACGTAGATATTTTGTCCTTTACAAAGAAGGTTATTTGTGCTTTGTGCTGGAACTGACGATTGAAGATACTAATAAAGAAGAAGAGTTGGTGGACATAGCCCCAGGGTGGGGGTGAACCACATAAATCTGACCTGATGTATTATTGTTGCTAAGTGTTGAGATGTTGTATATCTAAGTGAATATTGTGATGCTCTATGCTATCTGCGAAGTAGAATAAGAGTTGGATATTAATGGTTGATTGATGCTAAGTGCGTTGTAAGTAGTATAATCACATATCTGTGTCCCAGCTAAGGTTGAAGACACCTGAGTCTTGCAACCACTCCTGCCTCTACCTCGGGTGAGACTTCATCTGCTTCATAGGTGTTGCCGAAAGGGCTGGTAGTTAGGGTTTTGTTGGTGCGCTCTTGAGAGTTGAACCATGGTTCTTCCCTTCTGTTCCAACACATTCAGAACTCCTACCATTTATACAAACTCAGTTCCTTTAGTTTGAAACTGATTACAATAAAATCAGAAAGAAAACATTTTGTTTTGAAACCAATTAAAATAGAAAAGAATTTTTTTTGGTTTGAAACCAATTACAAAATAGGAAAGAATCGTTTCAGTTTGAAACCGATTATGAAAATAGGAAAGAAACTATTCACAAAATCTGGGGTTCGACCCTTTCGATAGTTTGTTCCTTTCCTTCTCCCTTTAACTCTTCTTTGACCTTTCATATGATTTGTTGTCCTTTATTGACATCTGGACATCATCTACCAAGCCCTGGAAAACTACATTTTATCTTACCCAGCCGAACTATTTCCTTCCACTGCAAATCGAAAGGAATGCCGTAATCATTCATCTCCTTTATCAGAATCTCCAAGTCAATGCAAGAAGCATATGACGTGACTGGCAGTCCAAGTTTGGCTGTTTTGAACTGATTTAGAATTCCAAAGTCAATAATCAGTTGGTCAACTAAAGTGGTGTTATCACATGAACTTATTAGAGTCCTGTGAGTTTGTGGTTTCTACCTAAGTCTGTAATGTTGCCCTGTCTCTATCCTTTTCACAGACCAAGTCTGATTTTTTCCCCTTCAGTCAACAAAGTCATTTTTGTTTTCCCCTTTGTGTTTGAGCACTAATCTCCTTGGCCTCTGTCATTGATCCTTCTATCTTCCCAAACCCTCAGCCAATTTAGATCAGCGGCTCACGGGCATTCAAGAGTCCAAAATCACACAAAGTGTAGTGCCAGAGAACAAATCCCTAAAGTGAGCATGAGTCGTTGATCTTGAAGGGAATACATGGCATATGATCCAAGTGTTCGGGGACATAAGTGTCAGGAGGTTTGAAGTGGGAAGTGTGTAAAACTTCTGAAGGGTTGAAGCCCGAAGTCCCAAAGTTAATCTGGACCATCTGTCAGCAGGGACACGCAACATCCCATCTCTCACTTCGCAAATTCCCCCCAATAAATTCCTCATGTTTCACATTCAAAAGTGTCGAAGTGTCAAAGTGGCCAAAGTCTCGAAGTCCTAGAGACCCGAAGTGGATCTCCGTCATCGAGTCGAAGAGGTAAGATTCAATCCGTCGATATAAAGAACCATAGTTGGGTCGTTGATCAAGAAGCCTCATATTAGATCACAAGATCAACAATCACACTCCATTGCGGGGTCGAAAGGTGCGCACATTTTAAAATTTCAAGGGTAGGCTGCAATTGGAACCGTGGGTTTTAGAAAGGGACACATGGTGGTTCATGGTGAATTGCGGGGAAAAAAGTGGTTTTCTTTCAAACCACCCCTTGTCGGTCCTACAATTGTGCAATTGCATAGGGTCATAGCTCGAGGTCACATTGGAGCAGGGCCAAAGTCACGGGGCACTCATCCTCTGCTCCACGTCTAAGGCTCTTAAAGCACCAAATTTGGCACCGTCTCCACGCAAGGTATTATGTATCCCAAAATTGGTGAATGGGTAAACTTCAACGACTGCACCTCAATTTTCAAAATCATCCCACCCACAAATATCAATCAGACCAATGGCCCCGAGTTTGTATGTTCATTTAGCATCACATTTAATCACAACAAGTAGTCGTCCCTTGGTTACCTGGCCCTATCTCGATCCCGAGGAGATATCAGTTAATGGACACAGAGCTGGTGGTTGAAACTTCAACTCACTCCATAAATGGAAAGTAGGCTGAGAGCAGCTGTGAAGTCACACTTACAATCCAAAGCTTCCTTATGGGAAATTTTTCTTGTAAAGAACATAACTATGCCTGGCTCATGTCTGACATCATGAGGTCTGCACAACTTGACAGAGTGGGCACCGAATGAAGGCTTGGAAGGCAATGATCTAATCACATTCCTGGTATTTGCAACAATTTTGAGTATATATACTCAGTTTTGATATTTTGTAAAGGCTGATGGTTGAGAAAGGCTCTCGTATTGTAAAATTTTGATGAAGAACACTAGTTCTTTGGTTATGTATTTGTTTTCGAGATATATTTTTTAATGAAAGTCATCTTCTTCTCCATCTTATTTTCCTCTGATACTGACAGAGTTCATGTTTGATTGATTCACATGGATTTTTTGAACTGTATTATGATAAATGTTTGATTATAATACTATTATGATTTCTTTCAGCTTCCTTGAAATTTGAATCCAAGAGGACCTTGTGTTTAAGTTTTTCCTCTTTAGGCTGCTGGAAAATCTGATGTTCATAGCAGACCTCTACACCTTTCTCACTAAATATTCCTCATATTCACCCTTACTCCTACTTACTGACTGAAGTTAATCAAGACCTCACCTATAGGTGCATACCAGTCCAGTTTTTTGAGCTAAAATAATATCATCTTGAGTCTGCACCCATTTGACCTCTTTAAAACTAACCTGTGACATAAAACTATGATGGGTACTGGGATTACCTCCAATGCAATCTGGATGTGAGTTCTAGTGCTAAAATTTCTAGTACCATCATTAGGAAACGAATTGAAGAGTTTTCCCTAGGTAGAACGACAACGAGCTTCTGATTCTGAAGGTGCATTAGATATCAGAACCATTGAAGATTGCATTTTCAGCTGGCAACTCCACTGTGTCGACTCCACTATTTCAGTTGTGGCTGCCTCTAACACACCTGAGCTGACCCAGAGAACTTTTTCAAGAAGGGTTTTAGCAACTGCTTTCTCAACTTGAAAGTTCCCTGGGAGATTGACAACGATATGGTATTTGATGGTGAACAAATACCAGACACATTCAGACTGCATATCATTCACCTGGCGACTCCATGATTAAAGGATCAATTGGCGACTCCACTAGTTCGAAATGGAAAGAATCTTGGCTCGGAGGT
Source organism: Picea engelmannii (assembly GCA_009831015.1). NCBI lineage: Eukaryota > Viridiplantae > Streptophyta > Pinopsida > Pinales > Pinaceae > Picea > Picea engelmannii. The sequence goes on from ML780276.1 coordinate 730,339, forward strand.
ATGATACTTTTAAGTTCCCCTCTGTTCCTGGTTTTCCTAATGTTGTTCCTACTCCAAATGAATGAGGTGATTATTTGCCCATATTTAGAGAGCGTTAATAGGACAAACCTGCTCAGCATCTCCTTGAGTTTCATGAACTCATGCATCAATGGGAAATAAATCATGAGGATGTATTATTAAATATGTTCATGATCTCATTAGTAGGAGATGCTCGCAATTGGTACCACTCCTTATCCCCTGCTAGCATCTCCTCCCTGGAGAAGTTTCATGTGACTTTCAATGGGCATTGTCAAAATTTTTATCCCTCTTAGTTTATTTCTCATAACTTTTGTAAGGAATATAATGACCGTGTTAAGAATATAGCAAATTCTAATGCATACTGTGAGGATGTAGAATATGCTTTGGGTGAGCTAGTGGGACTAGTAAAATCACTTTCTGCAAAACTAGAGAAATTGAAGGCAGATTGTGCTTGTTGCTCTTATGAATATGTAGAGGATATTCATGTCCTCGAAACATATGTTCTTGGCATCCCTACTTAAGACAAAGAATTGATTTCGGATACTGGCCAAGAACAAAAAACTTGCGATGAATATCCCAACAAAGATGACCAGGAGCAGAGCTTTCCCATGGGTCTTGTTTATGAATATTATGACTCTGACCCTTGGGAGAGCCATGAAGAAGAAGAGGGAAAGATAAATGAGTAGTTTATATCCTGCCCTAAGCCTGTGAGTGAGCAGCCACCACCTGGGATAAGTCAGCCTGCATGAACTTCTCATCCACCTATGCTTACCAGAGATATTCAGTCATGTGTGAGCAACTGTGGAGTAGATCGGGCTGTCTGTTACAAATTTTATGGATTTTGACACTCGTTCTATGAGCTTGTCATTGAGTACATGGAGTTTCATTTCCTTCATGCCTTGGAACCACCTAGCTTTATCTCAACTTCATCCATTGGAGGAAATTTGAAGGATGTAACCATTCTGCTGTCACGGTTGCATCATTTGTTATCAGTCACTGACATAGTAAAAGATCTTCCAGTTAGGAAGTTACTTGAATTGCTATGGTGGAAGTTTGATTTCACCTAACACTTTGTAAAGATCAGTTAGTATAGGATTATACATAAATAAGCTCCTCTAGAGCCCATGTATTTTCTTTTTTTTAGAGTAATTATCAGCCTGTAATCCTTAACATGACATTTTTTGAGCATGACTCCATAACCCAACAACTAAGGCACTGGAACTACTTGTTCTTGGTAGCTCACATGGAGCATGCCATCCCCCGTGGAGCCAAATGTCATCACATGAACTTGTAAGAGTCCTGTGGTTTTTTGGTTTCTACCTAAGTTTGTGATGTTTCCCTGTCTCTATCCTTTTCATAGACCAAGTCTTAATTTTCCCCCTTCAGTCGACAAAGTCATTTTTTTTTCCCCTTTGTGTTTGAGCACTCATCTCCTTGGCCTATGTCATTGATCCTTCTATCTTCCCAAACCTTCATCCAGTTCAAATCAACGGCTCATGGGCATTTGGGAGTCCAAAATCGTGCAAAGTATAACACCAGAGCATAAAGCCCTGAAGTGAGCATGATTCGCTGATCTTGAAGGGAACACGTGGTGTCCAATCCAAGTGTTTGGGGAAATAAGGTTCGGGAGGTTTGAAGTGGGAAGTGTGTAAAAATTATGAAGGGTCGAAGCCCGAAGTCCCAAAGTTAATATGGACCATTTGCCAACAGGGACATGTGACAACCCATGTCTCACTTTGGGAATTTACCCTTGGGAAATTCTTCATGTTTCACATTCAAAAGTGTTGAAGTGTCAAAGTGGTTGAAGTCCCGAAGTCCCAGAGACCCAAAGTGGATCTTGGTCATCGAGTCGAAGAGGGAAGATCTTATCTATTGATCTAAATCACTAGAGTTGGGTTGTTGATCAAGAAGCCAAATCTCATATCTCAAGATCAATGGTCATGCTCCATTGCAGGGTCGGAAGGTGCACACGTTTTAAAATTTCAAGGGTGAGTTGCAATCGGAACCCTAGATTTTAGAAAGGGACGTGTGGTAGTTCATGGTGAATTGTGGGGACAAAAGTGGTTTGCTTTCAAACCACCCTTGGTTTCTCCCCCAATCACGCAATTGCATAGCGTCACAGCCCGGGGTCACATTGGAGCAAGGCCAAATTCACAGGGCGCTCATCCTCTACTTCGCGTCCAAGGCTCTTAAAGTGCCAAATTTGGCACCGTCTCCATGCAAGGTCTTATGTATCCCAGAATGGTGAATGGGTAAACTTCAGCGGTTGCACCTCAAATAGTAGAATCGTCCTAGACATAGATCTCAATCAGACCAATGGCCTCAATTTCATATGTTCATTTAGCATCGCATTTAATCACAACAAGTAGTCGTCCCTTGGTTACCTAGCCTGGTCTCGGTCCCGAGGAGATATCATTTAATGGACACAGAGCTAGTGGTTGAAACTTCAACTCACTCCATAAATGGATGCAGGATGAGAGCGGCTGTGAAGGCACACTTACGATCCAAAGCTTCCTTATGGGAAATTTTTCCTATAAAGCACATAACTATGCCTGGCTTGCGTCTGACATCATGAGGTTTGCACAACCTAATAGAGTGGGCGTCGAATGAAGGATTTGAAGGAAGTGATCTGATCACATTCCTATTAGTTGCAGCATTTTTGAGTATATATACTCAGTTTTGATATTTTTTAAAGGTCGATGGTTGAGCAAGGCTCCCATATTGTAAACTTTTAATGAAGAACACTGGTTCTCTAGTTATGTATTTGTTTTTGAGATATCTTGTTTAATGAAAGTCATCTTCTTCTCCATCTTATTTGCCTCTGATACTGAGAGAGTTCATGTTTGATTGATTCACATGGATTGTTGTAACTGCATTATGATAAATGTTTGATTATAGTATTGTTATGATTTCTTTCAGCTTCCTTGAAATTTGAATCCAAGAGGACCTTGTGTTTAAGTTTTTCCTCCTTAGTTTGTTGGAAAATATGATGTTCATAGCGGACCTCTACACCTTTCTCACTAAATCTTCCTCCTATTCACCCTTACTCCAACTTACTGACTGAATTTAATCAAGACCTCACCTACAAGTGCATACCAGTCTAGTTTTCTGAGTTAAAACGATATCATCTTGAGTCTGCACCCATTTTACCTCTTTAAAACTAACCTGTGACATAAAACTCTGATGGGTACTGGGCTTACCTCCAATGCAATCTAGAGGTGACTTCTAGTGCTCACAAGTGGATCGTTTCAAACTCTCCTCTAGGGTTTCAAACTTAGAATGATCCATTCTGGACTGAGTCAAATGAGCATTGTATTCTTCCTGGTTATACTATTTTCCCTTGCCATCCCAAAATGGTGGAAGACCTTTGATAAACAATTCTTCAAATAAATCTTTAAACTCCTGTACACTCTGCTCCATATGTGTTTCTTTAGTTTGAACTGATTTCAAAAGGTTATGTTTGGCGATAACCCTCCTAATCCAAATAATCAATTTAGTTTTTTCCTTAACTCCAATGGTTTGAAGGTCTGTAGTAGGAACAAAGTTGAGTAAATTTATGGCATTCTGGGCCCATTTTGATGGATTTTTGGATAAGTTTTCATTCAAAAAAGTACACTTATGTATGTTTGTAATGGATATGTTGTCTTTATCCTTAATGAAATTCAAATATAATCTAAATTTGGCAGCTTCAGCAGCTATAGAGTCCCAAATGATATGCTCGCCCCCCTATAACATACCTTTTCCTCTTAACCTCACTTTCAATTTATTTATTCTCTCTTGTAAGACTGCATTCTCCTTTTGAAATTGAGCTATCCTTTCATCTTTTGCATGCATCTCTTGGTTCAATTTCTCTATACTTTCCTTCAGTCCTTTGATTTCTCCTTCCTTCAGGATAACTTGTGACATAGACTGGACAATTTCTTCAGTATTTGATCCAATTTCTGCAGTAGGCGCTGAAACCATAGCCTTATTTAGAAATTTTTTCTTTTCCTGTGACCATTTCACCTTTTCTTATTCCATGTACAACACCTTATATTTGTAATCTAGTGTCTCTTGATGAAGTGTTTTATTTTCCTATTCCAGAACTACCAATTCTGTTGTTTGTGGATGCTATGTAGCAAGCATTTTCAATCTCTTCTTCAAACTTTGAATAATTTTTTATTTCTCATATAATGAAGACTTCACCCCTTGGGAACATTTAGAATCCAACCTCTTAACCTAAGTTTTCCAATATTTGTTAGATTCCTTTTCTTGCCTCAATTGTCTTTCCAATTTTTCTGCATAAGATGACAATTTTGAATTCTTCAAGTTCAAACTCAAGTAATCAGAATATAACATGTCACTAGTTTGACTATGGAATTTGACCTTGTCTGGGGCACTTATGTTGTCATATTTTATATTTATCTCAGGAACTTTGTCTTCTTCTTCAACTACAATGTTAAAGGTATTCTTTTCAACATCTCTTACTATGAACAAAGAAGCTTTATGCTGAGAGATTGTTTCGACTTCAGGGAATAAATCCTTAATCTCACCCAAAGCTATATTTCCCTTCTCAGCATACTATTTCAAATGTTCCCTAGAATGATCAGCTGACCCTGATGTTTTATCAAAAAGATATTTCTTACTACAAAAGGTTCTTAAGCTTCCCTCACTTTGGAGTTTATTTCCTTCTTCAATCTCTACAGTGCTAGTACCACTTTCCACCATATTTAGATTTGCTTGATCCCTGGACTCTTCATCTTCTAAATCCAAAATTTGTGATGGTTGTGTAACCTTCATCTTCTTTTTGATAGTTTGTTGGTAATCAATTTACATAGCCTCTGAAATGCTTCTCTTGATGTAAACACTTGTTTTAGGAACTTCAATCATCATCTTATAAGGAGCTTGTTGTGTTTGAATTGGTTGTAGGGTTACTTCCACTTGCTGCGTTTGAATTGGTTGCAGGGTCACTTCCACATAAACACATACTTATAGATTCACCAACCTATCAAAACCTTCAACATGTTCATGCTCATAAGGATTGTTTTTGTTCATCTATCTTCTTTTGTATATGAACTGGTGTGGATCATACCTTCTTCCCTGTAACTGTGCAAAACCAAAATCTTTGAGTTTTTCTTGAACCTGAGATAAACATGATATGGATTTGATAATAAAGGGGACAATGACAAAAGGGAACTTAAGTTTGAAGTCTCTGTGAAACTTTAGGAAATGCTCTGTTTCAGATATAATTCTCTGCCTGATGAATTCAAGGGAAAAGATTCTAGGAGTTAGAAAAACATGAAATAGGTAAGGAGATTCATGACAACCATAAACCCATATTAATTTCGAATGAATGAATAATACCTAATCTCCCACTATGTTCTTTGGATTTGGTTGTATATAACTTCTCATGTCATCCAGAACTCTAGGCAGGCTAGTATTGAAAATCGAACAATAAATCATGGACATAACTTTGTTAATGAATATGAGCAATGTAATTCTTTTGCATTCAATTGACACAAATGTTGCTTCAAGAAATTCTCTGTTGTTACTTGCTAGGAAAAGTTTCAACAGATAAGTATAGTATCTAAAATGCCTCAGGGAGTGGAAATTCACTAGTTGTTTATGAATAGTATCAACTAGGAATTTATCAAAGTTAATATGGACTGATAGACCAAACTCAGACTTGAAAAAGGTCAAAAGGAAACTGAGCATGAATTTCACCACATACTTGTCATTGTCTAACCCTAAGACTTGACTCAATAAGGAGCAAACCCATTGGACTTTAATGACCATTAGATTGACATTCAATGGCATAGCCAAACTTTCTGAAAACTGTTTAGGTTTGACAATTTGTTGTAAAAACAGGCTTCAGACTTCTAATGGACATTCCCTATACACCCTAATCAATTTCTCTTCATTGAATGGTTCAAAATTTGCAGAAAAAGACTAGTATACCGAGGGATTCTCGAATTGACAGACTTTCTATCCTACACAATACCTGGGACCCTTGTTTATTGATAATGACCCTTTCTTCATGAGAATATTTTTTGGTGCACCAACCTACAAATTCAGGGAACATGAAATCAATTTTGACAACATAGGGTACTATGGTGGCCTGGAGTGCTTCTAGGAATGGTATAATTTTACCGATTTTATTAGACAAATTACTTCTAAACACAGAGATAGGGGAAATGGTGATTTCAACATCGGAAACATCTGCATCCCTGTCAATTATGGATTCTTCTATTGTTTTAGAGTCTTGTTCTGTCAATGAGGTTATAATGGGATCCATGGTTATGATGTAAATACCTGGAAACAAGAAGAAATGGTGTGCAGATGGTGTATTATTGGGATGCAAGTGGAAAATAGCGGTCGAACGAAGGTTCTAATGGTTCCGGTATTCAAAATAAATAAACAAATGAAACAAATCAACTGATGACCTTTTATACTTTTCAACTTTGCGGGGGTGTGATAAAGTAGTTTTGAGGAAATCCACCTTTCGTTCTGCAATGCGCCTGGTGATGCCACGTACCCTCGAGAGAAACCTGTGGTTTAAATTGCGGGAGCACTTTTAGGTGTTATACTCAGCGCAATTTTAACCTCCACAACTATTCCTGGCCATTGATCTCGGCAGATCATGATTCATAACTTTTCAAGACCGATCAACTTAGCACTTCTACCAGATTTAACATTTCCTACCATGTTTATACCTTCTCTCATTTTACCTGGCTTCTAAATAAATTAGCGCATATGTAAAATTTTTGGAAACTAGAAAGGGTTGAACACTATAATTGTGCATTTTATTTGATCAATAGAAGTTTGACTAAAATTATTTGGAATGCTATTGCAAAGGAAGCATGGAGTGATCACAAATCTACTGTTAAACAATTGCATATATTTGGGAGCATGTATTATATTCATATTCCAAAGGAGAAACACAATTCAAAATTCCATCATAGAGTGGACAAGTGTATTAATTTTCTTGGATATGAGGAGAAGTCGAAGGCATATTTCTTATGGGACTTGGAAAATAATTTTTTTGTAATAAATCATTTTATTTTTTTGATGAAACATGCACAACATAATTTGATAAGTATGTTGATGCACAAGATATCATTGTTACTAACACTCTTGAAATTATACCTTAATTTGGATAAGAAATTAAATAATCTACTCTAATGCCAAGGACACCCAAGTGGTTGGTGAAGATGGTTAATATTTTGTTGTAGAACCTGAAATGTATGATAGATTGAGAACTAGAAGACAAAAGTAGATAGAGAGTGCATAGAAAGTAAATTTGAGCTTAGAAGAAGCAAGTGATTTGAGTCACCTTTAGTTAATTATGCATTGATGAGTGAAAGTTTTAGTGAAAAAGAACAACATACATATGAAGAGAACAAAGAAAGTTGAGTAATGTGATGCCATGTAGTCAAAGCTTGAAGTTTTTATAAAAAGTAGAACTTGAAGTTTGGTTGAGTTTCTAGTAGATAAAAATACAATTAGTTGTAGATGGATTTTTGGAGCTAAGTATAAGTATGATGGTACCAATTAAAACTACAAATAACAATTAGTATAAAAGGCTATGTGAAAAAAGAAGGAATTGGCTATGAAGAAAATTTTGCACATATAGCTGGCCAAGTCTATCCCTTATGATATATTTCCATAATTCATCTCCCTATGTGGCCTTAAGAAACCACTTTGCTACCAAGGTAAGGACATAAGTGGCCAAATGAGGAATGTTAAGTTCTCCATATTGTGGTTTCCTAGTGCACACCAACCAATTGACCATAGGTAGACCTTTTTCCCCTTTATTCTTCACCCAAAAGAGATCTTTTAAGATAGAGTTTTATTGTAGCCCTGCTGGTTGGGAAGCCAAAGAGAAAAATAATATATATGCATTAAATTGAAAATATTGTCCCCCACTTGGATTTTGGCTGCTAAGGAAAGGTCCTGACTATTATAGTATTCAAGCTTGATTGCAAGCTTATTAATAACCTAGTTTCACATTTGATTTTGAGTCATGTCAATGCTAAATAGTATACCAAGATACTTGGTGATTCCCCCCCTTTGAATGCATTTCCATTGGGAAGGAATCTACCCTGGATGATCGTCTAATCCAATAAGTATCATAGAGGTTGTATCCTCTTGTAGTATCTCTTTAGAAGCTTTACAAAAGGTGTTCATAAGAATAGTGGGAGTTTATTAAATATTATTGGGGAAGGCCAATAAATTTACCTTTGTAAACTACCTTTTATAATAGATAACCCAAGGCACTAGATGTGAGAACATATAAATCAGAAGCTATAGGGTATCCCTGCGTCATTTATATGCTAAGAGGAATAATATAAGTAAGGGATCTATTAACACACACAATAACCAAAACATTGGAAAAGAGAATATTGACATAATATATGAACTTTGACCCAAAGCCTAGACACTCAAGCATGTGGAGAATGAATTTCCACTCCAACTTGTCATAGGCCTTGTAATAGTCTAACTTTAGGCACATTCCTTTAAAACCTCTCTCTTTTTCCATAAAAAAATCCAAACATTCAACGATGGAAATAACTCACAAAACTATCTTCCCGATAGTATTTAAAATACAGAAATCTTCCACCATATAAAGATAAATCTAGATCCTAATGTAAATACTGGCAAATTTCAGTTCGATGATATGACAGATAATTTTTTCGAGCATGATCGATTTGGAAGCCTAATTTTATCTAATGAATATGAGACAAAAAATTGGAAACCTAATCATGATCTCCTTGCTAACAAATATAACCATAAGGTATCATAGTTCTATAATCAACCTTGACCTCAATATGATAAATACTCTTAAGTAATTACTCTTGGTAGTCCAAAAAACATTTTGGACTCTTATGCCATTGGTCATCGTGATTTTATTTATGATGATCCCTTAGGAACCTACCATTTGGATGAAATTTGCTTCCTAGAAGAAAGTTAGAAGATGCCTAAAGTTACCAATGATGGATCTAATCAAGTTTGGGTTTCCCCCAAAGATAGTTTGCTAAAGACTGGTACACACTTCTCATTATCTAATTCAATACATCTTGATACCTTTTTATACAAGAAGGATGTTAAGGAAAGTGTTTTTTAGCTTAAGATTGTTTCGGTGGAAGCTCTAATTTTTGTAACCCCATCATAACCCAAAAACTCACTCCCTTTGACCTAAGGTGTCCTCTAGTTTATAATGGTTATCTTGAGTCTTGCACTAAAGAGAGGAGATTCTCTAACCATGTTATTCTAATTGAGATAGATATCCATACTACTTAGCTTCCATATTGTACCAAAGGAGGAAAATTGTATCGTTGCGTAAAGGAGGAAAATTGTATCATTGAATCACTTTCTAGATTTTCATGATCAACATGCAAGGATATTTAGGATGGATGGACAGTACATGCTCCATCATATGGAACAATGCCTAGAAAAAAGGAGGCATAGTACAACAACACTATTTATGGAAATTTTTCTCAGTTCATTTGGCCTTATTCTAGGAGGACCCCTAGCAGTAGATGCATGAACTAACACTTCATCAACCCCTACAGGAAGCCAAGGTTTATTTCAATCAATATAAATGGACTCATATCTACCATTACTGCATGCAAGGAGAGAACATGAAAAGTACTAAAAAAATGATATATCTCAATAAATTATCACATAGAAAACCTTGCATTAATAAATAATCACATAGCAAACCTTGCATTAATAAATAATCACATAACAATTCATAAAACATTAAACATAACTAGAATTGATGGCTATATAAACTATGTTTAAAGGAGAAATCATACATGATCTAATGAACTGGTCAACAATATAGTTGGAATGGTTGACCCCACGTGTTTCTGTTCAGTTGTATGACCCTATGTTAGTCTTAAACTTTCCTCAATCGATGAAGAAAGATCTTGATCCAGGTGGATATTGGTGGCCACCCACCTATTCCACTTGAACCCCCACCATTGCTTCTTTCAGTTTTTCAGTTTTTGCATAGTTTACTATTTTTAGCAGTTTTTTTTGGGTCCTAAACTTCCGGGGCCATTTTGAGGCCCTAAACGATGTTTTTTTGGGTATGTTGTTGTCGCAAATTAACATCTAAAGATGCTATTTTGTCTCAAGCGTTGTATGCCTCGGATAGATCTTTCCAACGAGATATCATATGCCTAAAACGAAGATCGTATGCAAAAGTTAAGACCCCGGGAAGTTGATGCACCAACTTACCCAAACGGGGCCCACATGACTTTTGGCGCTTCATCTCCCAAGGTTAGGTTTTTGGATGTTTAGGACTTTTGGCATTCCCGTTTATTGTAAAAGGGCCTTCAGAGCCTCATTGTAATCATCTTCTCATGGATGCGAGTAGCAGCCACATCTCTTCTCAGAGATAAGCTACCAGTGCCCTAGCTAGTTTATTTCCATTCTGTCTGTAAGCATATTTCAGTCATTTTTTTATTAATGAAATGAAGTCTTATTTCCACTGCATCTCTACGTTTATGTGTATTTATGTATTTCATTGTGTTCCTACATAAATCCGAATCAGTGGTATCAGAGTAGTCTGCTCATTCTCGATCCTTCTTTGCATGTCCCCAACGAGATCAGGGTATAAGGAGTTGGGGCTCAATCTGGTTGAACCTTTGCGAGAACAACCTCGCAAACCCTGACGAACGCCCATGGGGGAAGAAAATAAATATGAAGGAGCAGGAGATCCTATCAAAATTTTGCTCGAGGAGGCCCTCGAGAAACAAAGGAACGCGATGATGGACAACTTTGCCCAGATTCTTCAACGGATTCCGACTGGCGGTGCATCGACATCCATAAGCTACTCTGGAGGTGCCACTCCTTTTAAGGTACAAGTAAACTTTGACATTCCCATATTTGATGGACAAATAGATGCAGATGCCATAGATAGATGGTTGAATATGTTAGAAGGATATTTCTCAGTTCATGAGTTTTCCGATCTAGAAAAGATTATTTTCGCACTCCTCAAAGCCGCCCCCCATGTCAAGGATTGGTGGGAAACCTACTCGGAGCAAGAGGACGAGGGAGAACCCCCTTTGTTCTCAGCCACACCCACTTGGAATTCTTTCCGAGATTCCATCAAGGAACAATATTATCCCATGGGGAGCTATGAGGACAAATACATACAATGGACTACTTTGCGGTAGCAAAGGGACCAATATGTGCATGAGATTACGAATCTGTTTCATACCCTATGCACAAAGTTGGGTATCAAAGATTCAGAGAAACATTTGGTGTTAAAGTATCGCAGTTGTCTGCATAGATACATTTATGAGGAAATGGAGTTCCTCGACATCTCCTCACTTGGTGTGGCATACCGATATGCTGCCAAGATTGAGCAGAAGTTCAAACAGAAGAAGCGAGACTTTGGGTCTGCAAATCAGAAGCACAAGAAAGGTACTCCCAAACCGCAAAACAAAGGACCAAGCCAAGGCGGGGTAGCCCAGGACAACCTGCCAAAGCCGCAAGCAAAGAACAACACCACGAAGCCAAAAAAGGACACGAGGAAGTGGTGTGAGTTCCATAAGAGCTCCACCCACAACACAAGTGAGTGTCGGGCCAAGCAGTCACTGGTAGCCGAGTTGAAGGCTTCTAAATCGGATGCATGCTCTGACTCTGAATCAGAACCTGACAAGGGGAATGACAGG
>ML780276.1:762400-797003 GCA_009831015.1 Picea engelmannii
GCAATGGGGACCATTGCTTCCTAAGGGGGGAGGAATGATCCAGGTGGATATTGGTGGCCACCCACCTATTCCACTTGAACCCCCACCATTGCTTCTTTCAGTTTTTCAGTTTTTGCACAGTTTACTATTTTTAGCAGTTTTTTTCATGTCCTGAACTTCCAGGGCCATTTTGAGGCCCTAAATGATGTTTTTTTGGGTATGTTGTTGTCGCAAAATGGCATCTAATGATGCCATTTTGTCTCGGGCATTGTAGGCCTCAGATAGATCTTTCCAAATTGCTATCATATGCCTAAAACGAAGATCGTATGCAAAAGTTATGACCCCGGGAAGTTGATGCACCAACTTACCCAAACGGGGACCACATGACTTTTGGCGCTTCATCTCCCAGGGTTAGGTTTTTGGATGTTTAGGACTTTTGGCATTCCCGTTTATTGTAAAAGGGCCTTCAGAGCCTCATTGTAATCATCTTCTCACGGATGCGAGTAGAAGCCATATCTCTTCTCAGAGATAAGCTACCAGCGTCCTAGCTAGTTTATTTCCATTCTGTCTGTAAGCATATTTCAGTCATTTTTTTATTAATGAAATGAAGTCTTATTTCCACTGCATCTCTGCGTTTATGTGTATTTCTGTATTTCATTGTGTTCCTACATAAATCCGGATCAGATCTTAAAGTACTTGCCAAAATCATTCAACCTCCATAAATATCTACAAAATCAATACAAGTCATATTTGTAGCGCATTATTTACTCTAAGATGCATTTTTATGAGAGTGTCAAAACATACCTGAATGATATCCTCTTGGTTTTGAGAAAAATTTATTGGAGCCACACATCTAATATTTGATCAAACTGTCTCCCTTGATTTGAAGTAGTAACAATGAAGTCAACATTGACTTTGTTGTTACTTTGTTGGATCGGGGGAGGTTTGCTCCAAGATTAAATGACTCCAATAAATTATTCAATACTGAACAGGTCCAACCATGTGAAGGCGGAAGCTCTTATGAACCCCCCCCACATCACTTTCAATTCCTTAATACCCAACATATAAATCTATTGAAATATTTACAACAAAAATAAACATATATACATACCAATATTCACAATTGTTTACAATGAAATAAAATGTTTCCTTGATCCATTTGGAGTGAGCTTAATTCTCCCAAGAGAAAAGTAACAACTATTCCATAACATCATACACTACACTAAAGCACTTGACATCTAAAAAATAGAGAATGGAAATTGATGTGAAAAGAGGCTTTATTCTATTCCATCATATGACTTGGTTGGAGTATTAAAATGTACCTGTAAACATCATAGAACTCATCCTTCGTTGATATATAAGTGAAAACATGTTATTTTTCCAATATTTAATCATAAACTCACTCAAAATACTAAAATTAATGCTTTGGAAAATAATAGGTCTAAACTCATATGTAATCATGAAAATGATCTTAATGTAAGGTTGCGGGAAAGCAAAATATGGTGAAATGTGAAGTAAAAGGTTGATAAAAGAATGGCATTTTGGCGACCCAAAAAGTAAAAAAAGGTATTTCATAGAAAATAGATTTTATATTAAACAAGTATTAAAATATTCATGTAGATCATCATTTAGTACTTTTAACCAACATCTCCTTCTTATCTCTATAGTTCCTAAGCATTTCATCAATATCTACGTCTTCGTTCTTTGGGTGGTCTTCAAAATCAGATTGTGATTGCGTCATATCACGCAAAGCATGCCTAGTCGCAGGGTATTCATGGGATAATGGAGGCCACTGTGATGAGGCATCACTTACAAAAGAAAAAAATACAAAATTTAGATGGTCAATTTTTAAATATCATTGAACTAGTTTAGTAATATTAAAAAAAACACTTGCAATGTCATTATTACCTAGTGCACTGGTCGGCACCGTTGGAATGGTTTCCCCTGCGTGCTCCTCTTCAAATGTATGAACCTCAAGTATAAAATTATCTTCCATTGAGACCAAAAACTTTATAAGGACAATCATAAATGTATAAGTAAAAAAAAATGGAAGTAAAAAATGTATAACTACGAAATTATTAAGTATATGATTAAAATACAGCCATATTACCATCATGTGCCAGCTCGATCGTAGCACCATTGTGAGGTTGCACCACTATGGAATAATGGGACTGTATGGGAGAACCATCTTCTGGTTGCAAACTACTATCAACGCATTTCTCTCCAATACTAGTGCATTCATTGACAATGTTGCTCCTCTGATTAAAACAAAGTTGTAAAGCATTAAATTTATCGATGATATCCAACATGATTGTATTATATTAATAATAAATGTTAATGTGGATTGAATTTTATTTACCTTATCCTGCAAAGTGGTTCTTGGTAACTGCCCCAAGCTTTTTAGGTGTTCAACTACAACTTTATAGTCGTATTTGTAACCAAGTTGGAGGTATTCCTTCGTGGTTTCAGTACCAAACTTATCACCTTGCATTGCATAAGAGTATGTATTTTTAATGTTATTCACTGCAATTACCTAAAAGTTTTAAGGCCACATTTGGCATGCCTTTCTTTTGTTTCCTTTGACGTGTCAGTCAACCTATCATCAAAATTTTCAAGTATGTTAATATATACCACAATTTTATTTACATCTAAAAAAAATTAAAGGTATTGAATTGAAATTGTAATTTACCTTCTGGGACGAAAGGGTGTTTTTCCTTCATCTCTCAATTTGTTCTCTTTTATGTCCTCAATGAGGGTTGATTCAGGAGTATCACCTTCCAAGTCAACAAAGCACGTGTGGAGGCAAACAAATGACATCTCAGCAGGATCGAGTTTCAAATCAAAAATTTATTTCAGAGATAAATCGGTTGTTGGGATATTTTGTAAACAACATTTTAAAATTGTAACTTGTTTGTAAAGTCCTGAAGGATTGTAAGAGATTGCAGATATGGAGGGTTGATTCTATCTAGAAATAACTGGTATTTATTGTAATAGGAACAAGTAGGTAACATCTTTGAGTTTGATAGAATAGATTTCAGACAAGACGAGAGAGCGTGTGGAGCCAATCCTTAGATAGTTTTTTTTCATTGTTGTATTGTAACAAATAGATAGAATAGAGAGAATGAGATAGAGATCAAAGAGATCAATAGAACATAGTAGAGTAGAAGAAACACTATGTAAATTTGTTTTCATGAATGAGTAGAACATACATAGTTGTCCCAAAATCCTTGGAATGTGTTCATGTCATGTGTGGTTGAATGAATATTATATTCTATATGTATGGTTTAGTTCATTTCATTCATGCAGCATTGTTTGAGAGATTGACTATATAAGTTTGTGACAAAACTGGATGAGTTTCAATTGTTTCTCTTCTAACACTCGTATGCAAGGTGTGCATATCAAATGCAAGGAGCGCATCGATTGAGTCCTGGAGTGGATCAAGGAAGTTCATAGAGGACAAGAGAAACTTAGACCAGATGAAAGGTGTTCACAACGTCAAGGAGCGATCAAGCTTCGAAGAACCAGCACAGAAGAATGCCAGGTGGGCAAGATAAATTTCTTTCCAAGAAATCCTTCGATTTGAGTTATCGAAATCTTGAGAATGCAAGGTGTGTGTGGGAGATCGAAATCATTTTAAGGAACAAATATCATAAGAGATAACACTTTTTCTAAGTGTTGACGAGATCCCAGAGTCAGACTTGTAGAAAGAACAAAGGTTCGAAACCTTTGAAGATTGATATATCTTCCAAGCGAGGAGATATCATAAGCTTATGAGGAGGAGAAACCATGATCGTTGGATTGCAGTGAAGAGGATTGACAGTCGTCGAATAAGAGGAAGGTGCAAGAGACTTAGCACTTTTCAGCACAGAGGAGAGAGAACCTATCGGGGTTGAACTTTGAGGTTTCCGAAGTCTGAAGAGCTGAAACCCCAAAGTAGAATATCAATTGTACAATCACATAAACATATCTGAGCCATCAGATTGTTCGGGGGAAGGATCAACCGTCAGATCGTCAGAAAGGATCTAGACCATCAAATACTGTGAAGTTCATGAGAGAGAAAGTTTCAAACTTGAAACACACGAAGCGTGGAGAGCCAAAGGGCCAGAGCGAATCTGGATCATCGATCCAAGAAGATACATGTTGATAGGTTAGGAGATCCAGAGGAAGGCGAAGGTTGAATCATGAAACATCCAAAGCCCGAATACCCAAAGAGACGAGAGTCGTCGGTCTGTGAGGAGACAGTTGGCAGTAGATCTTGAGCTCTAAGAGAGTTGAAGTGGGTTTTTTAGTTGAGAAATGGGATCGTTGGAGTGCGAAAACCCAAAGACCCGAAGTAAGATCTGGACCATGAGATCTAAGGGAGACATGGTGTGAATTCGTGAACTCCGAGTAAAGTCCCGAAGTGATTTGTATCCGTCAGATCTAAGAGGGACATGGTGTAGATTCATGTATTCTGGGTAAAGTCTCGAAGTAATCCTCGATTGTTGGATCAGGAGGAAATGCGTCAGGGGATCGCAACCATCGAATAAAAGTGTTTGGGAAAAGAAAAAGTTTGAGATTTGAGATCTTAGAAGTCTGAAGACCTAGAGGAGATCTTGACCGTCAATCGAGAAGAGGGTCACTGGAACGTTGATCTGAGTTGAACGGTCAAACAATCGAAGTGAAGGTAGGGTCGTTGATTGGGAGGAAAGGTGTCTGTAGATCGCTAGTTCTAGAGGATTAACATACAAAAGGAAGTTGGGTTTAAGGTTTCAAATTCCTAAAGTCTAAAATTGTGAAGGGATCTCGACCGTTGATTCAGAGGAAGTAGATATGGTCCATAGATTTGAAGGGCACAGATCTGATTATTGATTTAGATGTTATAGTCAAGATCGTGAGATCAATGATCCCGTAGTATTGCGGGGACATAAATTTCGAGAAGTTTAAGATATTGAGGGTGGGTCGCAATTCAAACCATGGTTTCGTCAAGGGGACACGTGGAAGTTGTAGGAGCATTGCGGGCTCAAAATAAGTTTGATTCCAAACCTCTTGTGGTCGTGCCCAAAATCGCATGGTCATAGACCAAGGTCACATCAAGAGAGGGTTTATCTGAAAAGAAGCTAATGATGGCACTCTGAGTTTTCACACTAGTGCAAAAGGAAATTTGACGGGTTGCTGTTTGACATGCACTAAGAAGCCGAAGGGGGCTGTGTTTAGATATGGGGGGGGGGACCATTAAGGTTCCAGAGAGTATTTTGAATCAAGAATCAGAGATCCATTGAACGGGAGGTCGCACCGCCCTACGGGGGAGTAGGGGGGATACAACAGGTGGTATCAGAGCTGATATTGAGTTTGTTTGCAGACAACAGATGAAAGGAGAAATAGGTAAGTTGATATCATATGTGGTATCAAAATTTTAATTTCTGTTTGTAGGAGATGTAGTGAAATCATTCCACCCAGAAGGCGTAGAGAGAATGTAGAAATGGAAGAACAAATGAGGCGACTCTGAATGAGATTTACCTCCATGGAAACAACGTAGAGAAGAGCACCAAATGCTGGAGATATCAGTGAAGTTGAGAGTGAAGAAGAAGAGGTAGAAGAAAATGTAGCAGAGGATGTTGCACAAGATCGAATAATAAAAGTTGTTTCAAAAATAGGAGCCAGAGTGAGAATAGAGGTATCGATGTATGAAGGCAATTTAGAAGTTGAAGAATTGTTAGATTGGGTACGTGATATGGACAAATACTTCGATTATGAAGATATCGAAGAAGACAAGATGGTGAATCATGCAGTGACAAGATTGAAAGGTCATGCAGTGCTATGGTGGGATGAACTGCAAGTCGAACGTAGGAGAAATGGTAAGCAGAAAATTAAAAACTGGGATAGGATGGTAGCTAAGATGAAAGCCAAATTTATCCCAAAGGATTACCAAATTAATCTTTACAGAAGATTGCAGAACTTGAGACAGAAAGGTTTATCAGTGAATGAGTACACTGAAGAATTTAATAGACTAAACATCAGGGATGGACAGAAGGAAAATGAAGATGAAAATACATCTAGATATATCAATGGGATGATATACAAAATCCAAGAGGAGATCAACATGATGTCAGTTAGTACAGTCGAGGATGCTTATCAAGAATCCTTGAAAGATGAAGAAAAATTGGCCAGGAAGAAAAGCCAACGAAGCAGAGGAGGAAACTCAAGCAGAGGTAAGGGAACTACTAGAGAGAAGCTACAGAAGCTGAAGCATGAAGCTAACAAACAACATAGTCACCATGAGAAAGGTGGAAGTTCTAAATAAGGACAACATGGAGGAATACACTCTTTTTCCAAAGGAATAAGACAAGGAAGAGCCGAAGGAGGCGTAGTTAAATGATATACCTATGGAAATCAAGGGCACAAGTCTTGGGAATGTCCCGAGAGAAAGAACGAAGGAGGAGGTGAAGCACACGTTGTTGAAGCACATAAACATGTGGAAGTAGAATAAGCAGAAGGAGTAAGGAACCTCGTGATGAGGAAAATTCTTCTTAAACTAGAAAAGGAACCATAGGAACCAGTTCAATGAACATGTTTGTTCAGAACTACTTGCAAGGCGAAAGACATAGTTTGCAAGGTGATCATAGACAATGGGAGCACTGACAATTTAGTATCCACAGAGATGGTGGAGAATCTAGAGTTGAAGACAACTTCACATCCAAACCCGTACAAGGTATCATGGTTGCAGAAAGGACATCAAATAGTGGTAATTCAAAAATGCGAAGTTGAATTTAAAATAGGAGGTTATAGGGATGAAATATTATGTGATGTAATTCTTATGGATGTTTGTCATATTTTATTATGGAGACTATGGCAGTTTGACATAAATGTTATTCATGATGGAAGAAAGAATACCTATACCCTAGAAAAGAATGGTATGACACATATGTTGTTACCCATAGAAGACAAAGAGAAAAAGAGAGAAGCTAGTTCAAGCATACTTCTCATGAGTGGGAAGGAAATCTTGAAAGAAGTCAAGAAGGAAAAGGAAATTTAGTTTGTTGTAGTGAGGAAGCCTAGAGTTATCCTTACAAATAATTATGTGGAAGATTTGCCTATAGAAATTCAAGAACTGTTAGAAAAATTTGATGATATAGTAGTGGATGAGTTACCACACTCATTGGCACCCATTAGGAGTATAATCCATCATATTGACCTTATTCCAGGAGCTAGTTTACCAAACAAAGTAGCTTATAGGTTGACACCTCGAGAGAATGAGGAGGTCAAAAATCAAGTTCAGGAGTTGTTGGATAAATTTTTAGTCAAGGAAAGCCTAAGCCCATGCGTAGTACCGAATGTGATAAGTTCAAAGAAAGATGGGGGATGGAGGATGTGTACATATTCCTGAGCCATCAACAAGATAACCATTCGACACAAATTCCATTTACCAAGGATGGATGATTTGATGGACTTCTTGAGTGGAGGGAGATATTTTTCCAAGATAGACTTGAAAAGTGGATATCATCAAATAAGGATGAGAGAGGGAGATGAATGGAGAACATCATTCAAGATAAATGAAGAATTGTTTGAATGGATGGTCATGCCATTTGGGTTGACAAATGCACCAAGAACATTTATGAGGTTAATGAATGAAGTGTTGAAAGACTTCATAGGTAAGTTTGTCATATTATATCTAGATGACATACTAATATTCAGTAAGACGAAGGGAGAACACTTAATACATTTGACATCAGTGATGGAAAAGTTGTAGCAAGAGAAGTTGTTGATAAATCTGAAGAAAAGTTCTTTTATGAAGAAGGAACTCATATATTTGGGTTTCGTGATCTCTTCAAGTGAATTGAAGATGGATCCGAAAAAGATAAGAGAAATCAAAGAATGGTCATCGCCAAGCAACATATTTGAGGTAAAAAAAATTCATGGGTTAGAAAGATTTTATAGAAAGGTTATCAAAGATTTCAGTGGTATATGTGCACCCATGTTGGACACTGTGAAGAAGAAACACAAATCCTTCAGTTGGATAGAGGAAGATGAAAAAGGTTTCAAAGTGTTAAAGGAGAAGATCACAAAACAACCAATTCTGGTCTTAACAGATTTTGGAAAAACATTTCAAGTGAGATGTGATGAAAGTGGATTAGCTATTGGAGCAGCCTTGAGTTAGGATAATAGGCCAATTGCTTATTTCAGTGAGAAACTGAATGACACCGAGAATAATTATTCCACATATGAAAAATAATTCTATGCAGTGATTCAAGATTTGAATAAGTGGAGACACTATCTAATTCCCAAAGAATGTGTCTTGTATATAATCAAGCTTTGTAATTTATTACTAGGCAAGAAAATTTGAAACAGAAACATGCAAAATGGGTAGAATTTATGTAAAATTTTACTTTTGTTATTAAGCACATTGTTGGAACTGCTAACAAAGTTGCAGATGCTTTGAGCAGGAGGAGTTTGATTGTACAAGAATTCCAAGTGGAGACCTTAGGGTTTCAACACCTCAAAGAGATGTATAAAGAAGATGCAGATTTTAAGGAGGCTTATGAGGCATGCAAGAACCCTTTATTGGGAGAGAGAATCCCATGGATTGAATATTTTATTCAGGATGGATAATTTTTCAAAGGAAGCCAATTATGCATTCCAAAAGGCTCAATGAGAGATAATTTTCTGAAGGAGAAACACAGCGGAGGTTTAGTTGGACATTTTGGTCACGATAAGACATTTGCACAGCTAAGAAATTCGTACTATTGGGCGAGCATGAGAACAAAGGTGAAACCGTTTGTGAACAAATGCAGAATTTGTCAATATGCCAAAGGAAGACAATAGAACATTGGTTTGTATCGACCATTACCAATTCCAGAAAGGCCATGGGATGCAATCAATATGGATTTTGTTTTGGGATTGCCTAGAACTCAAAAAGGGAGTGATTCCATATTTTTTGTGGTGGACAGATTTTCAAAAATGGCACATTTCATACCATGCCAGAAGATAGACGATGCTACAAACATAGCTAATTTTTTTTTCCAGAGAAGTGGTGAGACTACATGGATTACCGAGGAGCATAGTCTCAGACAGGGACACCAAATTTGTAGTACACTTTTGGAGGACTCTATGGAAGAGGCTGGGGACGAAATTGTCCTTTATTTCAACATATCACCCTTAGACAGATGGACATACTGAAGTAGTAAATAAGAGTCTCAGAAACTTTTTAATAAGTTTAGTCACTGAGCAAGTTAAAAAATGGGATTATATTTTGGCACAAGCAGAATTTGCATTCAACAATTCAATGAACAGGAGCACAGGAAAAAGTCCATTTGAAATTGTGTATGGTATACAACCAAGAGGGATTACAGAGATGAGAGATCTTAATCAATATGACTTCATAAGTGTTGGAGCATAGGATTTCACAACAGAAATGCAGAAACTCCATGACAGAGTCAGAGAGCAGCTACAGGACAACAACCAGAAATACAAGAGCAGAGTTGATAAAAAGAGGAGAGAAGTTCAATTCGAAGTTGGAGATGAATTTTTATCTCATTTGAGAAAATAAAGGTTTCCAAGGGGATCATATAAAAAATTTAAGATGAAGAGGATAGGACCAAGCAGGATTCTTAGAAAATTCGTAGCCAATGCTTATGAAATTGAGTTTCCAGACAATGTTGGAATATTGTCGATATTCAATGTTGTAGACCTATATCCTTACAGGAGAGATGAAGTAGGAGAATCAGATGATCAGAAAGAAATTCAGTGGGAAGAGAAATTGCCCACAACAGAAAAACCTCAGATGGAGAAAATCATTGAATAGAGGGATGGAAAGAAAACCAAGAGGAAGACATATCCTAAATACTTAGTGAACTGGAAAGATCATCCAATGGAAGAAGCCAGTTGGGTTACAGAACCTGATATTTTGAAGCATGGAAAAATAGTGCAGGAGCTCATGGACAAGAGTTCATGAATTTTTTTTAAACAAAGGAGTATGATGCAGGAGCACCGCCTTCCAAGTCAACAACGCATGCGTGGAGGCAAACGAATGACATCTCAACAGGACGGAGTTTCAAATCAGACATTTATTTCAGAGATAAATCAGTTGTTGGGATATTTTGTAAACAACATTTTAAAATTCTAACTTGTTTATAAAGTCATGAAGGACTGTAAGAGATTGCAGATATGGAGTGTTGGATCTATTTGGAAATAACTGGTAGTTATTGTAATAGGACAAAGTAGGTAACAACTTTGAGTTTAATAGGATAGATTTCAGATAGGACGAGAGAGCTCGTGGAGCCACTCCTTAGATAGTTTTTTTCCTTTGTTGTATTGTAACAGATAGACATAATAGAGAGAATGAGATAGAGATCAGAGATATCAGTAGAATAGAGTAGAGTAGATGAAACACTATGTAAATTTGTTTTCATGAATGAATAGAACATACATAGTTGTCCCAAAATCCTTGGACTATGTTCATTTCATGTGTGATTGAATGAATATTATATTTTGTATGTGTGGTTTAGTTCATTTCGTTCATACATGAATGTTCGAGAGATTGACTGTATGAGTTTATGAAAAAACTGGATGAGTTTCAATTGTTTCTCTTCTGACACTCATATGCAAGGTGTGCATATCGAACACAAGGAGCACGTCGATTGAGTCCCGGAGTGGCTTAGAGAATTTCAGAGAGGACAAGAGAAAATTATACCAGGTGCAAGGTGTGCACCACGTCAAGGAGTGACCAAGATTCGAAGAACTAGCATAGAGGGACACCAGGTGGATGAGAATAATTTCTTTCCAAGAAATCCTTCGATTTGAGTTATCAAAATCCCGAGAATGCAAAGTGTGCGTGGGAGATCGAGATCCTTTTAAGGACTGAAGATCAGAAGAGATAACACTTTTCCCGAGTGTTGATGAGATCTCGGAGTCATATTTGTAGAAAGAACAAAGGTTCGAAACCTTTGAAGATTGATAAATCTTCCAAGCAGGGAGATATCATAAGCTCAGGAGGAGGAGCGACTGTGATCGTTGGATCGCAATGAAGAGGATTGATAGTCATCGGATCAGATGAAGGTGCAATAGCCTTAGAACTTTGCAACACAGAGAAGAGAAAACCTATCAGGGTTGAACTTTGAGGTTTCCAAAGTCCGAAGAGACAAAACCCCAAAGTAGAATATAAATCATCTGATCACAGAAATAGATCTGAGCCATCATTGTTCAGGGAAAGGATCAAGTGTCGGATCTAGACCATCAGATACTGTGAAGTCTGGGAGGAAGCAAGTTTGAAACTTGAAACACCCAAAGCGTGGAGAGCCGAAGGGCCGTAGAGAATCTAGATCATTTATCCAGGAGGATACATGTTGATAGGTCAGAAGATCTAGAGGAAGGCAAAGGTTGAATCGTTGAAACATTCGAAGCTTGAATACCCAAAGAGATGAGATTTGTTGATCTGTGAGGAGACACTTGGTAACAGATCTCGAGCTCCGGGAGATTTGAAGTGGGTTTTTTAGTTGAGAACTGAGATCGTCAGAGTGCGAAGACCCAAAGACCCAAAGTAAGATATTTACTGTGAGATCCAAGGGAGACTTGGTGTGAATCCTTGAACTCCGAGTAAAGTCTCGAAGTGATTTGTAGCCGCCATATCTAAGAGGGATGTGGTGTAGATCCATGCATTCTCGGTAAATTCTCGAATTAATCCTCGATCGTTGAATAAAGAGGACACATGTCAGGGGATCACAACCTTCGGATAAAATCATTTTGGAAAAGGCAAAGTTTGAGATTTGAGATCTCATAAGTTCGAAGACCCGGAGGATATCTCGACCATCAATCGAGAAGAGGGTCGTTGGACCGTTGATCTGAGTTGAACATTCAAACAACCGAAGTGAAGGCAAGGTCGTTGATTGGGAGGAAAGGTGTCTGTAGATCGCTAGTTTTGGAGGATTGACATACGAAAGGAAGTTGGGATTGATATTTCGAATTCCCGAAGTCCAGAATTATGAAGAGATCTTGACCGTTGATTCAGAGGAAGTAGATCTAGTCCGTAGATTCAAAGGGCATAAATATGATCATCGATTTAGACGTTATCGTAAAGATTGTGATATCAACAATCCCATAGTATTGCGGGGACATAAATTGGGAGGATTTTAAGATATCGAGGGCAAGCTGCAATTCAGACTATGGTTCCATCAAGGGGACACGTGGAAGTTTTAGGAGAATTGCAGTCTCAAAATAATTTTGACTCCAAACCGCTTGTGGCCACACCCGTAATCACGTGGTCATAGCCTAAGGTAACATTAAGAGAGGGTTTATCTAAAAATTAGCTAACGCCGACACTCTGAGTTTTCACAGCAGTGCAAAAGAAAGGTTGTTGGTTGTTGTCAAACCTGCACCAGGAAGCCGAGGGGGCCTATGTTTAGATACAAGGGGGGACCATTAAGGTTCCAGAGAGTATTTCGACTCAAGAATTGGAGATCCATTGACCAGGAGGTCATGCATCCATATGGGGGAGTAGGTGGGTTGCATCAAGGGCCTTCCACTCCCTCTCTAGAATCATCAGAGGGTTCTTGTATCTATCATTTTGTTTCAAGTTCTTCCTATATCTTTCTCACATATATTTTAAATATTTTCCAGCTGTGGCGATGGCCAAGGTCTTATTAAATGTGTCTACACAAAAAATGATTTCGAGATAATCCATCAATTCTTTTTTGAGCTTGGAATTCTGGGAATTTCACCTCTCCCGTATGGTGGGCCCAAAAATCAGCAATGCCTTATTCTCCAAGGACCTATAAAAATCATTATTCCCTACATGAAAAATGATTATATGATTATTAATTTAAAAATAATAATTTAGATGATTTATATTTGTCCACATAGAGAACATGAAACAATTAAAATTTTAAAAATTACTTGGGACTTTCACTTGCTTTAATGGAAGCCCTTCCTTGTTGACCATAAATTTTCCCTTAAGGGTCCCTATGTTGGTCACATGTCTTGCTTTAGGAAAAGAAACCATATATTTGGTCAAATCATCAACCTCATATCCGTCACGACCTCCAGAGCCTACATGTGTTGCCGCTTCCTTGGTGTGTGTGTCGTGGCTCCACCTAATGGTGTGGAAGGTGGTGATCTGAATAACTGCATCCTAGTAGCTTTATGGGGGCTTGCGTCGGGACCCTGTGGCATTTTTGCAGTGCCACTATTACTGAAACCTTGCATGTCGGTGTCAATAGGATCCACAAATATCTATATAAGAAAGACAACTTTTTTTCCTTTAGATAAGGTAAAAGTTAAAAATCAATCTTTCATATTTGATCTTATGACATAAAAATAAAACCACTTTAAATTATGGTTATTACCTTATATGTCTTAAGCCTTGTCATAACTTCTTTGATCCTTTCTTTGAACTCATGATTTTGATCTAGAATATCTAACAAGTGAGCTAGTTCCTTGTTTGATTTATTGATCTTTTTTCTAATTAAAACCACAGGGTCGGGGGATTCATACAAATACCTTTTTCCAAGCGAATCATCATCAACATCATCTCCCCCGGACTACATATTAAACAAAATAAATGATAATTCAATTATGTAAAAAAATAAAATAATTGATCGCCACTGAAATAAAATGCACATTAAATGAAATTCAAAAATTGTTGTTCGTTTACCTGTTCTGAGGCCGCTTTTGATTTACCACGATCATCCTGCCACATTATAGTAAAATTAGAAATGTGATCATTATCATGATAAATAAATTCAAATGTATGAGAAATCCTCCCTCTTTATTGACATACAAGGAGGAATGTTATTGTTGATAACCAAAATAAGCCACACTAAGTAAACATATTGAAGCTCTCCAAATGTATTAACACCGTAAAGAACATAATGAAAATAATAAAATATAAGAGTCATTGGTTACAGGTTGGGTAAATTAGTATGCATACCGCCCCCATAATAGCAAAATATGTATCTATTCGATTCAAATTGTAATCAATCAATAACTACTCCCGTGGAACTATTGATTTTATTGCACATACGAATACATGATTTCCTTCATGCCCCTAAAATACTCAATTGGGTCGCTTATTTGTGGTTGAGGGTTGTGTACTATTTATAAAACCTGCAATATTCCCCATTTCTTTTGGCCTTTCATCAATATAGATAGTTTCTCCTTTATTTTGATCATCGTCTTTTAGGTCTATATAATTTGCAGCCAAGCCATATCTTCACATACTTTTTGTATATTGGACTATTCGTATCCAATATTTGTAGATATAACATGGTCCAATTATTCCATCAATTTAGTTAATCCATTGTAACAAACCTTTATTCCATCCATGGAAAATATCCCCAAACCATGTAATGACGATGGAGCAATCTGGTATATCCTTTTGTTTACACAAAAATCAATATTTATTTCAGGAATATCCTTGGGCACCCATCATTTCACTATATGTTTGTAACTCAAGGGAACCTCAATGTGGTCTATGCTCTCATGATCATAAGCACATGATCCCCCTTTTGCAAGAAACAATTCCATGCATCTATGGAATTTTCTTCTGAACTTCTCACCTCTAGTTGATCTCCACCTGTTAGACCTACTAGATGTCTTACTTTCCTCTATTCTACGTGAACTTACCTCACTCAATGAATATAGATATGATAAGTACATGTTTTGTTGTACGTATTATAACACCATTAATGAAAAAAACAATCATTCAATCAAGATGTAACACTAGTTCATTACTAGTATCATGTTGGTATCACAGTAAGATCATAATGATTACCATAGTGTTACTCTTTCACAATTGTATTATGCTCTATTACTATTGGTATACTATCTAGGCATTATAGGGGCATGTTTGGAGTCAAATGACACATGCCAACAAGTGGCGGTAATAGGACATGATGCTAGTTGGAATACCTTGGAACTGATGCCATTAGACATAGACTCAATCCTAAAGCCAACGAAGGAGAACAAACAACACATGCTAATTAATCTAGGAGTAAAGAATGCAAACAAACCAACTTTGCACTACAACTAGACCATATTTATTTTAAATGCTTCATGTAACATATTTCATTGACTTATTGTGATCTTGGTCTCTCTTGGAAGTACTTTCATTCACAATTCCAATGCTCTTTTCTCCTTTAGTTTACCAACCTACTTTATTGGATTCCTAATGAAGATGGAAGAGGTTGATTCAATCCCAAATAACTTGTTGAAATTTAAAAGGAATCCATGGTCAGTTGTTAACAATTGCTAGAGATTCAAATAAGATAAGATAATGTTATTAATGTCCAACAAGTTACCAGAAAAGTAGGTCAATGGGACTAAAAGATACATCCAATGTCAATACAATGTGGGAGTGTAGAAGAAACTCCTAGATAATGTTGAAAGCTAGAAAGTGAAAGAAAATCCACCTAAGGACTTAGAATCTAGATGTGCAAGAAGAAACCTAGTTGCCTTTTCAATAAGATGCACCAAGAAAAAATTCCTTATCTAAAGAGGATTGAACAAAAGAGGACATACAACCAATTTAAAACTAAGCTATTAGGTTATAAATCAATATTGGAAATATCTACCAAATGTGATCTCACCCACTAATGATTATGATTGGTACCAAGGTACCGAGTATGAACCCACACGGTGTGAATAAATGTGCTCATGGTGTGAATAAATGTCTTTGCATATTTCATTGTGGGAATCACTGTTAGGAGATGTGGTCACAATTACAATGCTTTCTAACAGATTACCAAAGCCATTTTTTGTTGGCATATTCTCTTCCAAGGTACATCCATTCATTTTATTTGTGATGGTTTTTATTTCCATATCACTATGATAAAGAAGTGCAAGAGAACTAGGTGCAAATAGGGATGCAAATTAAGTGTGAGAGTTGATGAATGTGTGCAGGTGTAGGCTCGATTTAGGGCCAAGCTGACTTGGTTTGGTGAACCCATGGATTTTGAGAGAAGTTTCGAAGGGGTTTTCGAAGGGGTTTTTGAAAGGGTTTTCTCTGGAGTTTTGAAGGGGTTTTCGAAAGGGTTTTATATGGTTAAAGATATTTTCAATTGTTGAGAAGAATTGTGCATGTTTGTAATGTCCCCATTTTGGGACATTATAACATTACAACATTTCATAGTGTTATGCCTGCTCGAGTAGCCAGATAGGGGTGACAGAGAGTTCAAGAGATATTGAGGGGTTTATTTGGGCCCGACTTGTATCGTTCATCATCAGGATCCATTCTGCACAATTGGGCTTTGGTTTCGTTGCATTCCGATGATTTCCGTAATTTTGAGTTATTATGGGTCATATCTTAATTAAATTCACTAAGAAGGTCATAATGGGCATATTACTTGGAGAAACATCTTAGTGTAATAGGGAATCGGGAGGAAGAGTATTACAAGATAAGATGATAAGAAGTGACTTTTAGTGCTCGTAGAAGCCATCGGGATGGATAAATCACTTTTTATAGGCAAAATGGTTAATTAATTAATTAATTAATTAAGTGATATAATCAAGGAATAATAAAATAAAGTAAAAGTCACTTGGAGGGGAAAGTTCAACAACGAATTAGGGTTTCAGGAAGCTATAAAGGAAGGGTAAAGCAATCTAATTCATTATGCATTGTTATGATTTGATGTTGAGAGTTCCCAGAGGAGGAAGAGAGTCGACCTTACTGTTTTGTGGATTTCTGGAGGAAACCACCACCATTGATCGGTTTCTGTGTTGAGTGACACACCCTAGCCCATCGGAGATACAATCCAGGTATTTCACCATGCTTTTTAGGAGTATCCATTGCAGAGTGCACAGCTCATCTAGTGAGGGCGCAAGTCAGTTTGAGGGTTTGGAGAGTTGCACGAGATCCGTATCCAGATTGCAGTTTCCTTCCAACCCATTTTAGATCCAGCCAGGGTGCTTCTATTGAGCCATCTATTGTCAGATTCTGACAATGGAATCTTCCAGATTGACTCATTTATCCATTTAGGGAACAGTTCTTCTGGAAATACATTTGGTGTTGCATGCAGAGTTTCAGAGCAGATCCAAACAAATCCTTCCGACCCATTTCCTTATTTGGCGAGATGATCGTTTTGAGCCATATAGCAGCAGATTCTATTGGTGGAATCCTTTGGGGTGCATCCAATGTCCTAGGAGGTGCGCAAACCCCCTAGGGGTCAAGATCTAGTGCCTCAGGGATCAGATCCAAGATCCGACAGACATCCATTTCAGTCTAGAGACTAGGGTGCTTCTATTGGAGTAGTTTCCAGTGCATTCTGACGGTCGATTCTTTCGGACGAGTTTTCCAGCTGGTAGCGGTTACCGTACTTCTTCGGAATCGCATATTTTGCTGATCTATCCGTGCATACATCAGATCTGCTATCATCTTCTGATCATAAGTATTTTGATGTTATTTTTTTGTATTCCAGTGACAATCCATGAGATCTAGCTGACGATTATTTCTATATTTCCAGTATGCTATTGTATTTTCATGCTTGAGTCACATAATACATATATTGGGCAGTTGATGTTCTTTTCTTCGACATGCATCCTTTATATATTGTTTAAACCATAAATATGCAACATGCCCATGAAATAACCAACATGCACTCACAATAACCAAAAATATCTCAAACACACAACTGAAACTCATCCAGAAACCCCCAGTGTATCAGATATGCAAGACAGAGCATTAGAACAGTAGCAAATATCTTGATCAATGGGATCAGAGATATTTGAGTGGTATCAGATCTTTATTCCTACCAGCCTGTGACTAAAGTCGATGAGTTCAGCGGGTGACCTAGAAGGTAGAGAGGATGCTAGGAGACAGATATGAGTGACTAGAGGGCAGTGGTAAGGCCCCCATGGAACTAGAGGTAGCCTTCATGCAGGTTATCAGTGATATGTTAGCTATTCAGTAGACCATGTCTCAGTCCTTGTCTCAGGTGGCTGATAGATTGGCTATGGTGGGCATTCCGAGCACATAGGCCCCACATGTAGCAGAGGGGAACTTGGGGGCAGGCAGTAGACCCCATACACCTACTCACACATACACATCTTTGAGTAGGATTCCCAGACCATGGTTCCCTAGTTTTCAAAGGGCAGCACCAACAACAACACAATAGTCGTTAGCACACAGGCTTCCCACTCAGGTGGAAGACTTTGCAAAGTACAAGAGGGAGTATGCAGCGTTGGGTCCTGACTTTCATCATGACATGACATTGGTCGAGTACTATGGACTTAGGGGCATGGACCATCCCAGAGAACCTCAGAGAGGAGGACAACAATAGAATAGGGGAATAACATACATTTCATCCGGAAAGTTGGTAAACTCACCATACCTTCTTTTGACGGATCGTCCAAATGCACTGCCAGAGTTGGGGTACAAAAGTTAGACATGTGCTACAAGCTAAACTAGATGATCGAGATGGAGGTGTCTTGCACATTTGAGGGACAATTGGATGGATATGATGATAGTGCATGTCCTTCATCATCCCCGTCAAGCAATGTTGAGGATTCAACACTTCATCATACTGGTGACACTTGTGAAGATTCATATGTGTTGGCACTTAGACATGGTGAGATTAGGAGGTTGGATGACCTACCTATGGTTGTAGACATGGCTTCCAGGAAGTCATGTATGGAGGATGATGAGATTCCTATGATGAGCAAGCCACATTTTTCATCTTCTCAGTCATATATGCTAGCCACGACACATGAGGATATCAGTGGCATTCCTGATATGGTAGAGGAGCCTTGTTTGGGGATTGTACACAAGGGACATATGGATTTGTAGACCCAAGAGGAGAGGTATGGCTTGGAGATAGTTGACCTTACACATACCTATCAGTATGAGGAGAGTGAGTCACCACTCTTGGAGATTCCATTGATGGACCAGGTTGTGGAGACCGACAACTTGTTGGGACAATTACTCCCATGATTGATCTACAGTGATGATGATACACTCCTTATTGGTCAGGATGACCATAGCACGTGTCTGGACACATCTGTATGGGATCTAGATGCAGATGATATTAGTAGGGTGAGTGCACAGGAGGATACAGCTACCCATACAGGATAGAGTGTGATTCAGATGGGGGTAGAAGTTGGTGATGGTGTGCAGTGGACTACAGGAAGACTCAGTAGCATAGTGGATAGTGGGCAGTTCAGTGCCTTATATTTTGAGGAGTGTGTTGTTGGGGATTCCATTGTTGACACTAGTAGTGAGGGGCATGAGGTAGAACCTCAACAGGACTGTGATCAAGATCCATGACACTAGATGGGACAATTGAGAGTCAGTGAGAACATGATCATGGAAGCCACTCGATGCATTGATGATACACATGCATTGGTGGCAGGTTATTGTTGGAGGGCCTCGATGGCACATGACAGTTCAGATAGGGCACTTGCCATTGATGATTTCCATACACTCATGGAGAGAGTGACTATGATGAGGGTTGACTACCAACAGTTATTGATGGACAGAGATTACCTATTAGAGATTGGCGAGATGTATCACAGGGCACTGAGGGAGAAGGAGCTTGAGGTGGACAAAGTCACTCATGATTTGGTGAGCACACGAGGATTCTTGGAAGGCACACAGACAACCCTTCAAGAATCAGAGTCTAGATTAGATGAGCTCCTTGAGGAGACTAGTCAGAGATACACTATATCTATCTTGATAGAGAGTCAGATATGTTCCTCAGTTACATTGCTGGAGGATATCTGGGTGTCGCAGGGGCCACCATTCATGGGTAGTTCTGAGACAATCGATCATACACATACACACGAGGATTATAGAGCCAGGGGCAGTTACGAGGATGCTTTCATTTGTGTTCCAGGATTGGTTGATATTCACACAGAGGTTGATTCGACAGTACACCTTGGACATATGATGATGAGAGAGATGTATAGTGGGATTCATGGGGACACATTGGATGGTAGGGAGGAGACACACTTAGTGGAGCATGGAGATTCCTCTCCCTTGCAACATCACATAGTTCTGGGAGATCACCTTCACAATAGAAGCAACTATCTGAGTGATGATAGAGGGAGAGTGATTGGCCAATAGTTTGTGGATTTATCTACTGTTGTACCCGATAGTTGGAGTTTAGGCGATTATTCACCATGGGTTCTAGTGGATGAGATTTTGGTCCAATCTTGGGGATTGACCAAAGCATATGATACTTTCCAATCTTACAGTTGGGTGCAGATATTTATGATATCCTTTCTTGACACTTTTATCATTGACAACTGCATAGGGGGTGATAAACAGTGGCAGGGGACATGGAGAGTTGGTAGGCTGAGAGCACCTAACATGAGTGTCTTGATTGCATACAACAGGATAGGGGTGGATCATCAGGGGTAGACAGTTGAGTTCCTAGGTGTGATGGAGAGTATCCTAGGCCATGGTACAGAGGATAACCCAGAGGTTGCTACATATTCAGACTCTCATTGGGATGAGGGTGGACAGATTTCGACAGTTACCAGTAGGGCACATCAATAGTTAGTGGGGATTGGAAGTGATGAGCTTCCAAATTTGACATGGGATCCTGGAGTCCATTGGGTCAATAGTTTGTTTCTTCTTATGAGAATCCATGCATGGAGGGTCCATTATGGATACTTTGAGCAGACAGTCATGATCAGAGTAGAGCAGCATCAACATGATGGTCCCTGTCAGAGACTAGCATGGGACCCTAGGATTATGGGGTTGGGCATTTCATTGAATGATGGAGACGAGCGGACGTTTGCAGGGGGAAGTCACTTTGCTTTCCCATTGAGTTTCAGTATTAAGGAGAGCACGTCACTGGCTAGTTTTTCGTTGAGGTCTTGTAGTACCTCTATGGCAGTAGCATGTTCAGTCGATGGGGGCCATGTTGAGTTTGGTATGGTCTGATAGGATAGACCCATTTCAGGTTGAGGCCATGTGTTATTTGCAGGAGACTCATGGTGTTGATATGTTATAGAACTATACTCCACAGGGCATTGCAGTTCACATTCTGATATGGGACCCAGGGATTGGAGTGCTTGGTAGTTCAACATTTGATGGAGTTGAGATTCAAGTAGAGTGGTTTCTCGGGGAGTTGACTGAGATTCTTTGGCCATTGATCATTCTACTCATCAAGAGCATGTGGGTGTCATGCGTGGTGAGCACTTGGAGAGACCACATCTTGAGGGGAGTCTACCTTGTGTCACACAGGTGGATATGGGAGCCCAGTATCATATGTAGTTGGATTCAGTTATTGCTTGAGGACAAGCAATATTCTGGTAGGGAGGACTATAATGTCCCCAATTTGGGACATTATAACATTACAACATTTCAGAGTGTTATGCCTGCCCGAGTAGCCAGATAGGGGTGACAGAGAGTTAGGAGATATTGAGGGGTTTATTTGGGCCCGACTTGTATCGTTCATCATCAGGATCCATTCCGCACAACTGGGCTTTGGTTTCATTGCATTCCGATGATTTCCATAATTTTGAGTTATTATGGGTCATAACTTAATTAAATTCACTAAGAAGGTCATAATGGGCATATTACTTGGAGAAACATCTTAGTGTAATAGCTCATCGGAATCGGGAGGAAGATTATTACAGGATAAGATGATGAGAAGTGACTTTCAGTGGCCGGAGAAGCCACCAAGATGGATAAATCACTTTTTACGGGCAAAATGGTTAATTAATTAATTAATTAATTAAGTGATATAATCAAGGAATAATAAAATAAAGTAAAAGTCACTTGGAGGGAAAAGTTCAACAACGAATTAGGGTTTCAGGAAGCTATAAAGGAAGGGTAAAGCAACCTCATTCATTATTCATTGTTATGATTTGATGTTGAGAGTTCCCAGAGGAGGAAGAGAGTCGACCTTACTGTTTTGTGGATTTCTGGAGGAAACCACCACCATTGATCGGTTTTGGTGTTGAGAAACACACCCTAGCCCATTAGAGATACCATCCAGGTATTTCACCATGCTTTTTAGGAGCATCCATTGCAGAGTGTGTAGCTCAGCTAGTGAGGGTGCAAGTTAGTTTGAGGGTTTGGAGAGCTACACGAGATCCGTATCCAGATTGCAGTTTCCCTCCAACCCATTTGAGATCCAGGAAGGGCACTTCTATTGAGCCATCTATCATCTGATTCTGATGGTGGAATCTTGCATATCGACTCGTTCATCCATTTAGGGTGCAGTTCTTCCAGACAGACATTTGGTGTTGCATGCGGAGTTTAAGAGCAGATCCGGAAAAATCCTTCCGACCCATTTCCTTATTTGGCGAGATGATTGTTTTGAGCCATATAGCACCAGATTCCATTGGTGGAATCCTTTGGGGTGCATCCAGTGTCCCAAGAGGTGCACAAACCCCCCAGGGGTCTATATCTAGTGCCTCAGGGATCAGATATGAGATCCGGTAGACATCCATTTCAGTCTAGAGACTAGGGTGCTTCTATTGGAGCAATTTCCAGTGCATTCCGATGGTCAATTCTTTTGGGCGATTTTTCCAGCTGGTAGCGGTTACCATACTTCTCCAGAATTGCATATTTTGCTGATCTATCCGTGCATACATCAGATCTGCTATCATATTCTAATCATGGGTATTTTGATGTTATTTGTTTGTATTCCAGTGACGATCCATGAGATCTAGCTGACGATTATTTCTATATTTCCAGTATGCTATTGTATTTCCATGCTTGAGTCGCATGATACATATATTGGGCAGTTGATGTTCTTTTCTTCTGCGTGCATCCTTTATATACTGTTTAAACCATAAATATGCAACATGCACTCACAATAACCAAAAATATCTCAAACACACAACTGAAACGCATCCAGAAACCCCCAGTGTATCAGATCTGCAAGACAGAGCATTAGAATAGTAGAAAATATATTGATCAGTGGGATTAGGGATATTTCAATGTTTTCCAGTCCCTAGGGTTATAAATGTTCAAATTGGCCTCAAGATGGATGTTCAGATTGGTAGGAAACAATCATTTCACACAAAAGAAAACATAGGATACATGATAATTTAAGTTTATGCCCAATTTGAATTCGAGTGTGTAGAGGTACTCACCATCCTTTCCCTCTCCCTTAGTCTCGGCATCACCTGATCAATTTCACAGATCCTTTCCCTCTCCCCCAGTCTCAGCGTCGCCTGATCAATTTCACAGATGATGTTCGTCAATGGTATCATGCATAGGTGAAACTATTTCCCTCCCCTCGATCTTGGAATTTCCTGATCTCGACGGTGTCATGCATGTGCAACTATTTTCCTCCCCTCATATCTTGAAATTTCCTAATCTCGATGGTCTAATGCGTAGGTACATGTATCATTAAAATGAATAATAGAGTGTGAATGGGACCGTGTGGTTCTCGATTTGGTTTTGTTGTGTATAGGTTTGTTGTAACATATATCACATGTATGTTACATATATTTTATAACATACATGTGATATATGTTATATATTTTATACATAAGAGGTAGTGGTTTAAAGGTTATAGTGTTTAATCATTTTAAGGATTTGAGGTTATAATTTTTACAAGGGTTAGGGGTTAGGTATTAGGTATGATAAGGGTTTAATGTTATAGGGTTCAAGGATTACAAACATTAGGGATTAGGCATTAAATTCAAGCATCATTATAAGTGTTAGGAGTTATACAATTACAAGGGCTTGAGAGCTAGAATCTAGAGTTTATGAGGGTTACATGCTATACATGTTAGGTTTTGGGTAGGAGTTAGGCATTAGGAATTATACCTATTATAGGTTAGGGTTTATAAGAGTTATAAGGGATAATTATTAGGGGTTTCAAGACTTAAGGATGTATGATGTCCCCACATAATATTTGAGATCAAAAATTTCTTCCACCGATCCCGCACAGTGAGAAGTGAATGGGGCCAATGTTGAAATGTTTTCAATATGTTCCTGTATGCATCAAAATTTGACATGGTTAAACTAGATAGTTTCCTTGAAGGTATGGGAGGTTTTTGATACTTAAGGATGTTTGATGTAATTGCATAATATTTGAGATCATCCATGTTTGCATCAACGTTCAATATAATGGATTTCTCATTGTCGTCATTCATCATTTCCATCTATATAATCTTTTTCGTAACTCTCTTGAAATGTCATGACACTTCCAATACACCCATCAAAAATGTCATCTTGCATTGACCTCGCACAGTGAGCAGTGAATGGGGCCAACGTTGAAATTTCTTCAAATTGTGCATGTATGCATCGAAATTCAACATGGTTAGACTAGATACATGCCTTGACGACATGTGAGGGTTTCAAGACTCAAGGATGTTTGATGTCCCCACATAATCTTTGGGATCGTCCATGTTTGCAACAACGTTCATAATGGGCGTCTCATTATGATCATTCATTGTCTCCATCTGTAGAATATTTGTTGGAAATATCTTGAAATGTCATAGAACTTCCAATTCACCCACCACAAATGTCATGCATTGACCCTACATAGTGAGAAGTGAATGGGGCCAACGTTGAAATTTCTTCAATATGTGCATGTATGCATCGAAATTTGACATGGTTAGACTAGACACATGCCTTGACGGTATGGGAGGGTTTCAAGACTCACATATGTATGATGTCCCCGTATAATATTTTAGATCATCCACATTTTCATCGATGTTCATCATGTTGCAACTCACATTGTCATCATTTGTCATTCCCTTCTATAGAATCATTTTCGGAACCATCTTGAAATTTGACATGGAACTTCCAACACACCCATCACAAATTTCTTCCACCGAACCCGCATTGTGAGCAGTGAATGGGGACAACATTGATTTTTTTTCAATATGTTCCCATATGCATTGAAATTTGACATGGTTAGACTAGATATTTTCCTTGATGGTATGTGAGGGTTTCAATACTTAAGGATGTTTGATGTCCTCACATAATATTTGAGATCGTCCATGTTTGAATCAACGTTAAATATAATGGATGTCTCATTGTCATCATTCGTTATTTCCATATGTATAATCTTTGTCAGAACTCTATTGAAATTTCATGGAACTTCCAATACACCCATCACCAATGTCATATTGCATCGACCTCGCACAGTAAGCAGTTAATGGGTCCAACGTTGAAATTTCTTCAAATTGTACATGTTTGCATCAACATTCATAATTGATGTATCATTGTCATCATTCATCATTTCCATATGTATAATCTTTGTTGGAACTCTATTGAAATGTCATGTAACTTCCAATTCACCCACCACAAATGTTATGCATCGTCCCCACATAGTGAGTAGTGAATGGGGCCAACATTGAAATTTCTTCAATATGTTCCTCTATGCATCAAAATTTGACATGGTTAGACTAGACACATGCCTTGACAGTATGGGAGGGTTTCAAGACTCAAGGATGTATGATTTCCCCACATAATATTTGATTTCATCCACATTTTCATCAACATTCGTCATCCACGTCTCATTGCCAATGTTTGTCATTCCATTCTATAGAATTGTTGTCAGAACTATATTGAAATTTGACATGGAACAGACTATCCATGTCAAATTCCAGTGCATGTCAAATGTGAATAGAGTATCCATGTAAAATGTGAACAAATTATCCATGTCAAATTTTGGTGCATACAGAAACAATTTGAAAAAATTTCAACGTTGGCCCCATTCATAGGTCATTGTTTCCCATCATGTACTCTAGCCCTAGTGCAATGTATTTTAATATTTGTTTCCTTTAAAATTCGATTGAGAAAATTAAAATGAAACGAGGACGAGATGAGATGGTATATAGAGTGGGTTTGTGGGTGATATTTGAGTATAAAGATGAATGAATGAACTTCTCTTGGTTTTGAGAATAATTTATTCTCTACTAAACAAGGCCAATCACGTGAAGGTGGAAGCTCATATGGCCCCTCTCCCCCCTCACATCGCTCTCATTTCCCCAATACCCAATCTTTAAAATAGAAAATAAACAAAAGCAACATAGTAATCATGCATATAAACTA
This sequence comes from Picea engelmannii, assembly GCA_009831015.1. NCBI lineage: Eukaryota > Viridiplantae > Streptophyta > Pinopsida > Pinales > Pinaceae > Picea > Picea engelmannii. The sequence goes on from ML780276.1 coordinate 788,316, forward strand.
CCAGAACAAAAATGAAATAAAACTTAAAAACATGTAATTAACCCACATAAAAAACTATTTAAAGAGAATAATTCATACAAATTAAAATATCTAGTTATGTACCTCATCGACCAACGCAAAATTTGTATCATCCTTCTTCTGAATCTTCTTCTTGATCATCCAACTCGACATATGTATCAACATCTGGTTCAGAAACAATGTTGAAATGATTGATGATATTATCATCATCATCAATGTCATTTTCGAGCATATCTTCATCGATATCATCATCATGAAGAACTAGCGCATTATATCCTACGCCCGGTTCATATTCTCTGACTTCTTCATCTGTCGACCCATATTCTTCCTACTCTAGCTCTACATCATTTTCTTCTTCAGTATCATCTTCTTCATCTACAATATACTTTACTAGCCTTCCTCTTGTATCTTATCTAACAACAAATGAACAATCCCTCTTACCTGGAACCTTTGAGTAAAATACTTGTTCACATTGACTTGGAAAAAAATAGCGGTCATTTTCTTTTTCAAAATCTATTGTTTTATTCATCGGAAATCCATTGGCATTTTGAATAACGGTTATTTACTCATCATGTTCATGCATTCATAACCTATACCATTTGACATCGAACAAAACTAATTTGAAGGAATTAAAGTCACACTCAATTATATTATTCAGAAACCCATAGTATCTATTTTCATATTCTTGAGGACATTTATCACTCCTAGAGGAAACATTAGTGACCTGGAGTACTACAGTTATCCCACTATCAAAAGTTTTTCTGGTTTCATTCAACTATGTGAAAATTTACAACCATTGCACCACATAGCCTTATGGTGTTTCAACTCTAATATGCGAGACATGTAAAATATGCATTGTCAATTAATAATAAACAAATTTATATAACTTGGAAAGTATAATATGAAAAAGACACACCTATAGTCACATTATTGTAATATAAAATAATTGAATAAAATGGGTGAATTTGCTTGCCTTTCCATCTTTCAAACAATATGTTAAATCTTTTTCCCTCTGCGTAACATCATAATCTCCATTACGAAGAGCTTCTCTAACTAATTCAGATAGTTTTTTCCATGATAACCTACCTCCATGACGTTATTTACATCTATCAATCCATACCTTCATCCATTCAAGATTGTTTGCAATGTATAAATGTAGTGCATCCCAATCTTGAGAAGCTGACCGATCAAAAAATCACAATTCACCAATATTAAATATTAGTTATAACCATGGTAAATATTAATAAATGATGAAAGAATAAATATTAAATGAGTATGATCATATACAAAAAAAAAACAAAAAATATATATTTATTAAAAATATCCACAATTTAATTACCTCTCACTTTCTTCATTGTACCTTTCCCCAAGAATTACTCCCTTTCAAATTTTTTGATGGAGTTCACATCCCAAATGAAATCCATTGCATGTATAGCTTGCACTATTAATTTAGGAAGATATTGACTAATATACACAATGGATTCATATACCATATATCCCTCCACCATAGAACCCTCGGGATGTGCTCTTTTTCTAACCAAAGCCTTTAATGATTTCAAGTGTCTCTCCACCATCCACATTGACCGTGTGTGTACATGTCCACACATTTCAATCTCCTCTACTTGGTATATGAGGTAGTGTTCTTGTGCATTGAAAATGATGGAGGTAGATACTTCTGCATTTCACACATTAGCTGAGAAATTTCTCTCTTCCAATTTACTTTATATCATCTTCATGGATTTCTTTCAATGACAACCATCTACAGATCATGATGCAAGAAAATAACATGTTTCAACAAAACATAATACATATTACATTACAAGTAAAACACATGTCATTAAGTACAACAAAAAATTGATTTTTTTTTTCATATATATTGCAACTACTTACCTCATGTATTTTCCAAGATCATATATAACTTGTTTGATGTTGTTGTCAAAGTCGTTTGGGAGAGATAGAGGTAGAACATACTGTAAAAATAAAAACAAATCGTTACTTGTTCAAAACTAGACAAAAGAAATAAAAATCTCAAAAAATGTATACGACCAATATATAAATATGAATACTAAAATGATTAATTACCTTAAAGAAGGTATTTCAATCATGTGTTTTTACCCCACCAAATTCAGCTTTCTTCATTAAGATATTCTTTATGTTTGAACAAAAACCTGTGGGAAATCTAATTTTTTGAATGACCTCTTTTACACCATTTCTTTTATTCTTTGTTAATAACCATGGAAGGTTATTTTGGTATCCATCGTTATTTGATCGGATCACTCTTTGAATTGCATGATTGGCTTCCTGAATGTCATTACAAATTTTGACAATTTTTTCTTTATCCCTCCTTCCATCTATGATTCACCATAATGTTTCTGTCACATTCTTCCTGATATGCATTGTATCAAATAAATGAACTATTTTTAGGTCCTCATAGTAAGGAAACCTCATGAATTGAGTGGGATAACACTTCATTCCCCATGGAAGCCCATTATTACTACCTTCACAACGACGACATTGATGAAGCATAAAAACAATCAGAACACTATTTATCAAATGCGGTAAAATAAAATGAATAATTAAAATAAAATTTCAAAACATGATTCCATTTATGATACATAAACAAAATGCATACCTCGAGGATTAATTCCTTCATATGCCAACTTCCATAGGAGAGGTGTCATTCTTTGTGGTTTTAGTCCAGTTTGTTGTTTCCCATTGAAAAGATATTTTTCAGTAGTACGATACTTATGGTTCTTAGAGAGGAAGTGTCTATACTAATCAAACACCTCCTTTCCTAAAATTTTTGATCGATGAGATTTCATCTGAGGACCACAAATTAGACACAAAAATTTACCCTTTGTTTGAAGACTTGCAACATATGGATTAATGTGAATTATTAATATACAAAATGATTATTTTAAAAACATGCATGATATATTCAATTAATTATATACTATTCAAGCGTGCAATATGGAACGTTACATACCACAAAAATGTGTTAGTCCTGGGGCATCATGAATTGTCCATAAAAGTATTCAACAACATTGAAATCTCTTCTTCCCAATTGGTTTACAGATGTCATACATAGTGATGCCCTCTCGTAACTTTAGTAGCTCGTCGATAAGAGGCTCGATATACAGATTCATATCTTTAACTTGGTACTTACCTAATTGTTTGAAATTACACGAAATTACTACCATGGTATGTATATATACGTAAATAAGTAAATAAAAGATGTTATGAAAAAAAAAGAGAAAATAAAAAATTTACATTTGAAAAATTAATGTAAACAAATACCTGGAATAATCATTGTCAACATTATGTGCTCCCTCTTTATTGACATCCAAGGAGGAATGTTATTGTTGATAAAAAAAATAATCCACACTGAGTAAACATACCGAATCTCTCCAAATGGATTAACACCGTCAGTTGCCAATGAAATCCTAACATTACGAGGTTCATCTGTAAATTCTGGCCATTTTGCAACAATTTCCTTAAATGCATAACCATCTATAGGTATTCTAAGAACGCCATCTTCAATTCTCTTTTGTGCATGGTAATCCATAAACTGTGTTATGCTTTGGCACCTGAACAATCATTGCAAACGTGGAATTATGAGAATATGTCGGAGAACCTTTCGAGGGACCATTTTTGTTACTTGATCGGTTCGATATCTACTGATACCACATACCGGGCATTTTTTTTTCGACGCATGTTGTCCATAATATATAATATTATCATCAGGACATGAATCTATACTTTGATACTCCATTCCAATGTATTTCATAATGGCATGTAAATCTCGATATGTGTGAGGTAAAATATTTGACGAGGGTAACCAAAATTCACCTAACAATCTAAAACATAAAAAATAAATAGTTAATGTAAAGAATAGTAATTGTAAATGTTGCATTTTTATTTTACACATTAATTAACACTAAAAAAAGGGGGAAAATTCAACCTTTAAGTAGATGTGATGAAACATATTACATACCTTAGGATCCGTGTCATACAAGTGTTCAAAAAATGATTCATAACCTTTAAGTTCACTAGCAGGAATGTAGTGGAGGGAAGATTTACTCTTGACCCTTTATAAAGTCATTTATTTTCCTTTTCAATCAGAGGTTCATCATAAATACCATCACTATTGTCCCCATGATCCTCATTTAGATGACCGAATAAGTCTTGGATCATTTTATTTGTCCCATCATCTTGAACTATGTTATTATTTTCATCTACTTCCATGGGATCATTAACTTGATCTTCATTATTTGCTTCAATTTCTTCATCTTGTACAACATCATTTATGCTACTACTTGGTGCTTTGTGCATAAAGTTAGGGGGCAAATATAACTTTATAATTACAAACAATCATGAAAAATTAGTGCCTGCACGGGTGTAGACAGATTGGCAAGTGTCATGTAAATGGAAGGAAATTTGTAAAATGAAGTCTCATGTTCGATTCTCACCCGGACTTACTCGTGCGCCATTCTTGCGGGTTGGGTGGTTGCACCTGGGTTTATAGTGGTAGCCTCCTGGGGATCGACCCTGTGTCACGCGAGTACGAGAACCGCGAGTTGTCGATTCCCCCAGTAAAAAAAAAAAAAAAATTAGTGCATGTATAAAACAATATAAAAGTTTGAGAAAACAATAAATATTAAAATAGATAATGAATATATATATATATATATATATATATATATATATATAATTACCATGGGATGATATTCATTTGATCCCTTGTCCATGTGCCCATATTTTCTAAAATCTTTTTTAGTTGTTGCTATTAAAACTCTTTTGGGACGTCTAGTACAACAATTTTTACTAGGGAAATAACATTTACCGTCACCCTTTTCACCCTCTTTAATTTTTTTCCCACCTATAATGTTTTTTGACATTCTTCCCCACAGACATATACTGAAAAAAATACATGTTTTTTGTTCACCAAGAAGATCGTCTTATACCCTTTTTGAACTGTCATTATTATAGCAAAATTATCGCAACATCCGTAAAACGCAACATATTTATATATTTTATAACGTCACAATTTTGACGATAGTTGACCAAGTCAAAGTTGAGCTGGTCAAATACTAGGTGACTGTTAAGGTGGGGAAAACCTAGTGTCCACAACATCGCAAGTGTGATGAATATTTCACCAACGTTGCAAGAGAGACGAAAATTCAATGTCGTCGCAAGAGGTCCTCCTAACTTCGTCACAAGAGCAACATTTTTTAGTAGTACGTCACAAGAGAGACGTTATCGGGCAATATGGAGAAAAAAATTTAAAATTTCCTCTATTTTTCAACAGTATAGCCAATTTTGTCCATAAAGTCGCAAATAGAACATCACAATTTTTCCAATATGTGCTAATGTGAGATACCTTGTGAGGTTGACCTCATTTCTTAGGAAATGTGTATCAGAGATGAGGGAGATGTAGTTGGTTTTGAGGAGGTTTGTTCACATGGGTCACCTACTGAGATGAATCTCATTTTTTAGGAGTTATTTTTTAGTGAAGTTGGGCAGAGAGGCACAATAAATGTTGGGGAGTACTCTAATGAGGATTACATAGTTGACCTTGGGAGAAGGATTCATGAGGTAGAAGTTCAACATGATGTTGATGTTTGTTCAAGTCAAATCATTTGATAGGGCAACTGAAGGTTCATGAGGACATGATTGTGACAACCATGAGACACCTTGACGACACATACATTGGTCATTGACTTTTGTTGGATGACCACTATGGCATAGGACAACTTGCGAGGAGATATTTCCCTTGTGGATTTCATTACACTCAAGGAGGCCATGGTAGTGAATAGATATAATTACCTACACCTTCTTGCAGATAGGGATTATCTTCTCGTAGTGAGTGGAATGTACCAAGGTGCGTTAGAGGGGAAAGAGCATGAGGTAGATAGGCTTACCCATGAGATGGTGAACACACATGACTCCTTGGAGAGAACACAGATGGTTCTTTAAAAATATGAGTTACATGTAGAGTAGCTTCAGAAGGAGTTGATTCATGCATATATTTCATCCATTTTAGTAGACATTCAATCATATACATCAACCTTCTCTCAGGAGGTTGTCAGTGACATTGTCAAATTGATGGAGGATCCTCATGTGATGGGTGAGAATGAGGGGATTTCATACTTATAGGTGATTGTAGGAAGATATGACACATATATTTTTGAGGATGCACATGTGTTGTAGGAGCCACCACCTTTGGTGATCTCCTTGATCGCTCACGATGAGACAATGGAGCATATACTCATGGATTGTGGAGACATGTAAATTTTGGGTGGGGACACATCCATTTGGGATCCAGGGTTAGTTGAAATCCATGATGAGGACATGTCTATACATTATCTAGGGTCAGTTGATATTCATGGATTGATTGACACAATGGTACATCCATGATATGGGATGGTACCGAAGGACATAGGAGTATATAATGGTATACATGGGCATACAATGATGAGAAATAGTGTGTAGTGGCATGCAGAGGTGTATAATGGCACACATGGGGATGCATTGGAGTGCAAGGAAGAGGCATACTTGATGGAGCATGGAGCTTCTAGTGGAGATTGTTCCACTCCATTTCCATAGTACATGGATTTTGGAGATCATATCATCAACATCCATAGTACCTGTGATGATGGAGAGATTAGGGTTGACCATCAGGTGGAGGAGACACATTTGGATGTGTATGATGGCATGGGTGTAGCGTGGAGTCTGAGTGACTACTTAGATAGTTCACTGGTGTGCAGGGATGAGTTATTGGCCATACCCTTAGGATTGACCAATGCATGTGACACTTTCCAATCAAGCATACAGTCATGGAGTTTTCAGCTACCATTCCTTGATGCTCTCATAAAGTACAACAAGACATGGGAGGGTTATGTGAGGTAGTTGGATGAGCCCCGTTCCATTATGGATATGAAAACGATTCTCCATTTGGGTCATGGAGACAATGAACAGGTTGATGGGAGAAGGTTGATGGACGACATGATCTACTATAGAGATGGCCCATATTTAGTCTCTAAATCTACATTTAGGGAGATGGTAATGAGAATGACGTATGATACATATTGGATAGAGAATTTTGAGAATTTGTATGATTTTGAGGCACCACAAGAGATAGGGCTATTTTTCAGTGGGGTGTCTACATTACAGGATTTTCCTGCATACATTGTTAGGAGTGAAGATGGAAGACTGCTTAGTGTGGGTTGGAAGCAATGAGGAAGATTAGTAGGCACATGGTTGATTCCTATTATATGGTTTTCATCAGTTGGTGGCATACAAGGTTCAATATATTGGCTCAGTTGGATTCTGACAGTTATTCGTATGGCACAACAAAATTCATTGGTAATTAGAAGTGGTGGACTTCCAAATTGGCTATGGGATCTGGGGATTCATTTGGTCAGTAGTTTTCTTCACTTCTTGATGGACCGGGTTGCACCAATGAGCGGTCTACTTCATTCTTAGATTTTCATGAGAGGGATTTCTAGGATTCATTTTATATGGAGAGACAAGTTCTCTCTTTTGGTACCCAATATCAGGTATGGAGGTGGATTTTCAAACTTTGGTTCTGTAGAGACAACATTGCAAATTCAACTTCTTGATAGCAGGCCCAGTCTTTACAGGTATTTTAGCACGATATTCTAGGAGTGGGGAATCCAATATGTGTACATTGGACAGAGTGGTGCAACACTAAAATGATGATCCCTTTATTAGATTAGCGTAGGACCCTGGGATTATAGGGATGGACATTGCATTGACTAATAGAGATGAGTGGATCCTTGTAGGGAGAAATCATTCATATTTTCCATTGAGATTCAATTTTGAGGAGACCATTTCAATTTTTAGTGAATCATTAAGGTCTTGTAGCTCCTCACTTTGACAAGAGGATGTTCAAACTAAGGAGGCCAGGTTTGTCTTGGAGTGGTCATGGAAGTCAAAATCATTTTATATGGAGATCGAGTGTTACTTTCAGGAGTTCTTTCATGAGATGCGTGAGAGTGGCTCTCTAGTAGAGTGTCTCTCGTTGATGAGTTGACCGAGTTTTTGTAGTACCATGTTTATCTACCCATCAATAACATTTAGAGGGATACCTTGTATGCCAGTACCTCATTGAACAGTGAGTTGAGGAGGATGCTTCAAATCTCCCAGGTGGGTTTGGGACCCAGGTATCATGTTCAGTTTCAATTGGGTTTAGTGGGCAGAGTGTCAAGGTTTAATGAAATTGCTTGAGGACAAGCAATCTTTGGGAAGGGAGGATTGTCATGTCCCCATTTTTGGATTCCCTTATTATGCAGGTAGAGTCATTTCAGGAGGTTTGAGTCAACAAATTCTAACCTGATAGTGAAATTAAGGAGCAAAAAGAATAAATAAGGGTGAATAAGATGATAAATGAGTAATTAAGCCAAAAAACATAGGAAAAGTCATTTAAGCCAAAGTGAATGGAGAAATGGAAGAAAAAGGGGTTTTCGAGTGACTTAATGTTAAGAACCAAATATCAATATAGCATAGAAAATCCTCAGAAAAAGTACTCAACGCCTTGAAAAAGAGATAATTTCATATAATAAGCCTCTTCGAGGGGGCAAACTCCTTTTACCCCACTTAAATGTTCAAGTACAAGATGATTCAAAATGAAAATGTCTCCTTGGTATA
>ML780276.1:798036-812692 GCA_009831015.1 Picea engelmannii
CTTGAAGTGCCTACCTATTAGGTAAGGATGCCATTTCTTCAATGCATGTAGTATTGCCATCATTTATTTCTCATAAATGGGTTTGTGTAATTCCTTTCCCTTGAGTGGTCGATTTTCAAAAGCTAGGGGCCTTCCTTCTTTCATTAGGACAACACCAATTCCATTTCCCGGGGCATCACATTCCACAATAAAGGTTTTTGTGAAGTCTGGAGTGTTCAAGACAAGATATTTACACATCACCTCTTTAATTTGTTCAAAAGATTTAGTTGCCTCTGGAGTCCATGAAAATGCATCCTTCTTATTTAGTGCCATTAAAGGTGCTACTATTCTTCCATAGTTCCGAACAAACTTGCGGTAGTAACCTGTCAAACCCAAAAATCCTCTAAGATTCTTTAATGTTTTAGGAATCGACCAGTCCATCATGGCCTTAATCTTGTTATGTGATGCAACCTACCCCTCTACGGACGGTCGCTCCACCAGGACCTTCTCCTTCACTATGGCCCGAAGAGTCGATAGCTCTTCCAACTCCCTCGAGAGTTCCTTACCCACAGTCTTTTCAACGATCCTCCCTTCATACTTCGGGAGATCGGGTTTCGCGGACTGGTGAACCTTGTGCACACCTTCATGCAAATTGAAACTCCGAACCCCGATCCCCGAGTTCAACGGTCAACTCCTCCGTGTATCGGGGTTTTCCCTATCGGGAAATTGGCAGATCATAGGTGACGAGTCTCTCACCTTTCAAACTCCGAACGGTGAAGTACGATGCCACGTGTCGCCCTCCGTTCAGTCTCCGTGGGACCCTTCGCAACTCGGGACTTCGTTGTTCCTCCGTGTTCCCTTCGACTTCGAAAACGCCGAAGTGTCGAGTCCTGACCCCTCGGGATCTCATGCCACCTGTCCTTCTGATGATCGATGATTTCGATTAAGTCGATAAATTAGGAATTGCGATCATGACGTGCATGCAATGCTCACACTCGCCAACCCCGATATGCCGATGCAAAATGGCCAACGGGTTCTGCCTGTTTCTTGAAGTCTCCTTTCCTTCAGAAGTTCAAGTCGTCAATTCTCTTCCTCTTGAAGAGTTCTCCGCTTTTCCACCTTTGCCCCCGTGTGAATTTCCCTGGGGTCTACTCCCACCGAGAAGTAAAGGCGTTATCCCTCTTGAGCTTCTGCAAATCTGACTCCTTCAGAGATCCTTCGAACACGCTCCCTGTGCTCGACCTCGGCCTCCACCAACCTTCAACGATGCTGAAGATCTCCAGGTGCTATGCACTCACCGTCACAGAAACCCGACTTCTCCCTTCACAGACTTGCTACTGGAAGTTCAGTTCGACCTGCACTCACCTGCATGGCTCGAATAACACAAGTAAACTTTGAGTTTGACGAGAATGAGAGTTTAACTGTAAAGCCTCCTCAATGCACTCTATGCGGAGGAATTCAACTGCACTCTTTGCAGGAATCTTCTGGATCAAATAGAGAAATAATTGAAACTCATTCACTCATTCTCTCAGGTTACGAACCTGATATGCAATCACATATGTAGCATATAAAAGATAAGCATAAAGAGAAGCAAGAATGCAACAACACAACATCAACAACACACATAATTCAAACACAGCCATGGAATTGAATCAAGAGCTCTCTTCTATTAATTCAATCTGTACATGGGTGTTCTTCTCAAGTTCTCTACGTTGCTCTCTCCTGCCTCTGTATAAAATGAGAATGATCCAGAATCATATCATACAATGTACAAGGAGGGTGCCTATATTCATTTTCCCTCCCAGGAGTAAAAACTGTCTAATCTACAGCTAACCCTATCTACCAGCATTAAAACTATTTAATGTCTTCTTATCTATAATATATTACAAGTGCGCTCGGCTTTGAATGCCTTCATTCAAACGGCGGCGCAACAGCTTTCCAAGCAATTCAAAAATGCACGTGTTGGCCTGTCCAGCTCTATTCTCTTTCTCCACATGCTAGCTCGCTTGACCAAAATGTGGATGCTCCTGCATCATACTCCTCGGCTCAAAAAGGTTTCATGGGCTCCTGTCCATGAGCTCCTGTACACTATGTCCATGCTTCTGTATTTCTGCCTCTGTCTCCCAGCTGGCATCCTCTACTGGGTGGTTCTTCCACCTCACCAGGTATTCAAAATACTGCTTCCTCCTGGTCTTCCTCCCAACTCTTTTATCCAGTATGCACTCCATCTCAAGCTTCTGTGCAACTGGCAATTGCTTCTGCCACCGGACCACTGATTCCTCAGTTCCAGTGTCTGTTGTATCAGTTCTGTATGGGTATAATTCCGAAATATTGAAAATCGGAGATATCCCGATGCCCTCTGGCAACTCAAGCTCATATGCATTCTCGCCAAATTTCCTCAGGATTCGGCACGACCCAATTTTCTTCATCTTGAGCTTGTTGTATGTTCCTCTCGGAAACCTTTCCTTCCTCAAGTGCGCTAGAACCATGTCCCCAACTTCGAACTGAAGTTGTCTTTTTCTCTGATCGGCTCTGCGCTTATACTCCTGGTTTGATTTCTGCAGTCGTTGCTTCACCTCTGCGTGAAGTTCTTTCATTGCCTTGGAGAACTCTTCAGCTCTCGTGCTACTAGTTTCAGCCTGTTCTGACTCTCTGAGCTCAGACACTCCTCTCGGCTGTGTCCCATACAAAATTTGGAATGGGCTCTTACCTGTACTCCGATTCACTGAATCGTTGTATGCGAACTCTGCCTGTGGTAGGATCTGATCCCAACTGCTGTGATGCTCCGTCACCAGGCTTCTTAACAAGTCTCCGAGGCTCCTATTCACCACCTCAGTCTGTCCATCTGTCTGTGGATGATATGCTGAGCTGAATGCCAAATCAGTCCCCAACTTATTCCATAGCGTCCTCCAAAAATTACCTATGAATTTGGTGTCTCGATCCGAGACTATGCTTCTGGGCAATCCATGCAATCGCACAATCTCTTTGAAAAATAAGTTCGCGATGTGTGTCGCATCGCTTGTCTTATGACACGGTATGAAATGTGCCATTTTCGAGAACCTGTCCACCACCACAAAAATGGAATCAAATCCACGCTGTGTTCTCGGCAAACCCAACACAAAGTCTATGCTAATGGCTTCCCACGACCTCTCAGGTATGGGCAATGGCTGATAGAACCCTGTGTTCTGCTTTTGGCCCTTCGCATGTTGACATATCCTGCACCTGTCAATAAACCTCTTCACATCTTTATGCATGCCTGGCCAAAAATATGATTCACTCAGCTTGGAAAATGTTTTTTCATGTCCAAAGTGACCTGCTAAGCCTCCGCTGTGCTTCTCCTTCACCAAATTCTCTCTCATAGAGAAATCTGGAATGCACAATTGATTTCATTTAAACAGCAATCCATCCTGGATTAAATACTCCAGCCACAGGCTCTTATCCCTGAGCACCGGATTCTCGGCTGCCTCGTATGCTTCACCGAAGTCAACATCACCTGCATACATGTCTTTGAGGTTCTCAAAACCCAAAGTCTTGACCCTGAATTCCTGCAGCATCAAACATTTCCTGCTTAAGGCATCTGCCACCTTATTAGCAGCTCCTAAAATGTGCTTTATGACAAAGGTGAAATTCTGCATGTATTCCACCCACTTTGCATGCTTCTGATTCAACTTTTCTTGCTGACTTACAAACTGCAATGCATGGTTGTCGCTGTACAACACAAAATCTTTGGGTATCAGGTAATGCCTCCACTTATTCAATGCCTGTATGATGGCATAGAACTATTTATCGTACGTGGAGTACTTCAGCTTGGCATCATCCAGCTTCTCACTGTAATATGCTACAGGTCTATCATCCTGACTCAAGACCCCTCCAACAGCATATCCACTAGCGTCACACTTCACCTGGAAGGTCTTCTGAAAATCCGACAGCACTAACACTGGCTACTCTGTTATCTTTCGCTTCAACAGATTGAAGCTTCTTTCAGCCTCGACTGTCCATTGAAAAACTTTATGCCTCTTCTTCACAGTGTCCATCATTGCGGCACTGATTCCACTAAAATTCTGAATGAATTTTCTGTAGAAGCTTGCCAACCCGTGAAAGCTCCTCACCTCGAAAACATTTCTCGGAGATGGCCAATTCCTGATCACTTCCATCTTCTCAGGATCCATCTTCAATTCATTCTCCGATATTACAAAACCCAAATAAATGAGCTCTGTCTGCATGAATGAACATTTCTTCAAATTAATCAACAACTTCTCCTGGTGTAATCTCCTCATTACGATGGCCAAATGCTTCAAGTGTTCAGCCTTTGTCTTGTTGAGTATCAGTATGTCGTCTAGGTATACCACCACAAATTTGCCAATGAATTCCAGCAGGACTTCATTCATCAGCCTCATAAAAGTACTTGGTGCGTTTGTTAACCCAAACGGCATGACCAGCCATTCGTACAAACCTTCGTTTGTCTTGAATGTTGTCTTCCAATCGTCTCCCTCTCTCATCCGGATCTGATGGTATCCGCTTTTGAGATCTATCTTTGAAAATTAATTTGCCCCGCTCAGGCAATCCATCAAATCATCCATTCTTGGCAATGGAAACCTGTACCTGATGGTGATCTTATTTATCGCCCTGGAGTCTTTACACATTCTCCAGCCTCCATCCTTCTTCGAACTCAATACTGTCGGAACATCACATGGACTTAGAATCTCCCTCACCGGTCCTTTGTCCAGCAAGTCCTGCACTTGCCTCTTGACCTCCACGTTTTCTTGAGGTGTCAACCTGTATGTTGCCTTGTTCGACAAACTTGCTCCGGGTATGAGATCAATATGATGACTCACACTCCGTACCGGTGGTAATGAACGCGGCAGTTCAACCACGATGATGTCAGCAAACTGTCCCAGCAGTTGCTGAATCTCCTCTGGCAAGTCATCCACTCTTGTGCTTGTCAGGACAATTCTCGGCTTCCTGACGACAAAGAACTGTGGATCTTCATTCTTCTCCAACTCTGTGAGAAGTTCTTTCCCACTCATGAGAAGAATCGTGTTGCTTACTTCCGGCTCCACCTTCTTATCCTTTATCGGCAGCAGTGTATGTGACCTCCCATCCTTCTCCAAGGTATATGTGTTCATTCTCCCGTCATGAACCACATTTCTATCATACTGCCATGGTCTACCCAATAAAACATGACAGACATCCATGGGAATGACATCACACAGGATCTCATCCTTATATTCACCCATTTTAAATTGGACCAAGCATTGTTTTGTAACACATACCTGGTGTCCTTTCTGCAACCATGTCACTTTATATGGACTTGGGTGTTTGTTCATTTTCAGCTCCAACTTCTCCACCATCTCGGTGGAAACGAGATTATCGGTGCTTCCGCTGTCCACTATGACCTTGCATTTCTGGCCCTTGGTCTTGCAAGTCGTCCGGAACAGTCTGCATCTTTGCGCTGAGTTGTCCACCTCTTTCTCAGGTTTCAAGAGAGCCTTGTGCACTGTCAGTGACTCTCCACTTCCCGTGCTTTCATCCTCATCGTCACGCCTCTGCGCCTCAGCGACGTGAGATTTTCCTCCGTCCATTTTTCTGTTTGGACAGTCAACGGCTTTATGTTCGTCTTTTCCACACGTAAAACATGTGATAACTCCTCCTCGGCCTCTTCCTCTACCTCGGGTACGAGGAAATGTATTCGCATCAGCATAACCTCCCTGCTGATCATCTTGTTGTCTCCTCGGCTCAAAGTCTTGCTGCCTCTGCTGTGAGGTTCCACCTCTTTCAGCTTTACCCTGAGGTCGCTTCCAATCCTCCTTGGGTTTTTGTGTTTTCTCTTAGGCAATTGTCTTGCCTCTGGGCTAGCTTCTGCCTCTCCCTCGCTGTCCCTGCTTGTGGCTCAGCTTCTCTTCGGCTTTCAGAGCCATCTGGTACGCATCCTCAACTGTGCGGATGGTCAGCATGCTCAATTAATCCTGAATATCATACCTGAGGCCATTCAGGTATCTCGCCACCTTTTCGTCATCACTCTCCCGATGACCAGCTCTAATGTTGAGCCTGTAGAATTCCTCGATGTATTCTTTCACCGTCATCAGCTTCTGTCTCAGGTTCTGCATGCGCCTGAACAGCGTGATCTGATAATCCCTCGGAATGAACTTCGCCTTCCTCTTGGCGATCATCCGATCCCAGCTCTTGATCTTCTGTTTTCCTTTGCAGCGCCTATCTGCCTGCAATTCATCCCACCATAAGGCTGCATGTCCTTTCATCTTTGTAACAGCATGCCTTACCTTCTTGTCCTCTTCGATATCTTCATAATCGAAGTAGGTGTCAAGTGCTCGGATCCAATCCAGCAACTCTTCTGCGTTTGGACTTCCCTCATAGATGGGAAGGTCCATCTTTGCCTTCGAGCTCATCCTCGAAATGGCTCTAATCAACCTCTCTGTTGATGCATCCTCTGTCGTGACTTCATCTTCAGCATGTCCAGCTTCCTCCTCAATCTCGGGATCACTGAACTCTACTGCACCAACACCATGTCTCTGGGTGGTCTCCATCTCTTCGAGTCTGACTCGGAGATCTCGAATTTCTCGCTCCATCTCAGCATTACCTGCTGGCCTACCCCTTCTCCGGGCATCCCTGTCTTCACGATCAGGAGATTGCCTCTCTCTTCTAGGCGGCATGGTGTATCTACTTCTCTCTGCTACCTGAACAAAGAGAGTTCCACTTGCGGCTCTGATTCCACTCTGATGCAACCTGCCCCTCTACGGACGGTCGCTCCACCAGGACCTTCTCCTTCACTATGGCCCGAAGAGTCGATAGCTCTTCCAACTCCCTCGGGAGTTCCTTACCCACAGTCTTTTCGAAGATCCTCCCTTCGTGCTTCGGGAGATCAGGTTTCACAGACTCGCGAACCTTGTGCGCATCTTCGTGCAAATTGAAACTCCGAACCCCGATCCCCGAGGTCAACGGTCAACTCCTCCGTGTATCGGGGTTTTCCCTATCGGGAAATCGGCAGATGATAGGTGACAAGTCTCTCACCTTTCAAACTCTGAACGAAGAAGCGCGATGCCACGTGTCTCCCTCCGTTCCGTCTCCGTGGGACCCTTCGCAACTCGGGACTTCGCTGTTCCTCTGTGTTCCCTTCGACTTCGAAAATGCCGAAGTGCCGAGTCCCGACCCCTCGGGATCTCGTTCCACCTGTCCTTCAGATGATCGACGATTCCAATTAAGTTGGGAAATCACGACTTGTGATCACGACGTGCATGCAATGCTCACACTCGCCAACCCCGATATGCCGATGCACAATGGCCAACGGGTTCTGCCTGTTTCTTGAAGACTCCTTTCCTTCAGAAGTTCAAGTCGTCAATTCTCTTCCTCTTGAAGAGTTCTCCACTTTTCCACCTTTGCCCCGTGTGAATTTCCCTGGGGTCTGCTCCCACTGAGAAGAAAAGTCGTTATCCGTCTTGAGCTTCTGCAACTCTGACTCCTTCAGAGATCCTTCGAACATGCTCCCTGTGCTCGACCTCGGCCTCCACCAACCTTCAACGATGCTGAAGATCTCCAGGTGCTATGCACTCACCGTCACAGAAACCCGACTTCTCCCTTCACAGACTTTCTACTGGAAGTTCAGTTCGACCTGCACTCACCTGCACGGCTCGAATAACACAAGTCAACTTTGAGTTTGACGAGAATGAGAGTTTAACTGTAAAGCCTCCTCAACGCACTCTATGCGGAGGAATTCAACTACACTCTTTGCAGGAATCTCCTGTCTCAAATAGAGAAATAATTGAAACTCATTCACTCATTCTCTCAGGTTACGAACCTGATATGCAATCACATATGTAGCATATAAAAGATAAGCATAAAGAGAAGAAAGAATGCAACAACACAACATCAACAACACACATAATTCAAACACAACCATGGAATTGAATCAAGATCTCTCTTCTATTAATTCAATCTGTACATGGGTGTTCTTCTCAAGTTCTCTACGTTGCTCTCTCCTGCCTCTGTATAAAATGAGAATGATCCAGAATCATATCATACAATGTACAAGGAGGGTGCCTATATTCATTTTCCCTCCCAGGAGTAAAAACTGTCTAATCTACAGCTAACCCTATCTACCAGCATTAAAACTATTTAATGTCTTCTTATCTATAATATATTACAAGTGCACTTGGCTTTGAATGCCTTCATTCAAACGGCGGCGCAACAGCTTTCCAAGCAATTCAAAAATGCACATGTTGGCCTGTCCAGCTGTATTCTCTTTCTCCGCGCGCTGGCTCGCTTGACCAAAATGTGGATGCTCCTGCATCATACTCCTCGGCTCAAAAAGGTTTCATGGGCTCCTGTCCATGAGCTCTTGTACACTATGTCCATGCTTCTGTATTTTTGCCTCTGTCTCCCAGATGGCATCCTCTACTGGGTGGTTCTTCCACCTCACCAGGTATTCAAAATACTGCTTCCTCCTGGTCTTCCTCCCAACTCTTTTATCCAGTATGCACTCCATCTCAGGCTTCTGTGCAACTGGCAATTGCTTCTGCCACCGGACCACTGATTCCTCAATTCTAGTGTCTGTTGTATCAGTTCTGTATGGGTATAAGTCCGAAATATTAAAAATCGGAGATATCCCGATGCCCTCTGGCAACTCAAGCTCATATGCATTCTCGCCAAATTTCCTCAGGATTCGGCACAACCCAATTTTCTTCATCTTGAGCTTGTTGTATGTTCCTCTTGGAAACCTTTCCTTCCTCAAGTGCGCCAGAACCATGTCCCCAACTTCGAATTAAATTTTTCTTTTTCTCTGATCGGCTCTGCGCTTATACTCCTGGTTTGATTTCTACAGTCGTTGCTTCACCTCTGCGTGAAGTTCTTTCATCGCCTTGGTGAACTCTTCAGCTCTCGTGCTGCTAGTTTCAGCCTGTTCTGACTCTCTGAGCTCAGACACTCCTCTCGGTTGTGTCCCATACAAAATTTGGAATGGGCTCTTACCTATACTCTGATTCACTGAATCGTTGTATGCGAACTCTGCTTGTGGTAGGATCTTATCCCAACTGCTGTGATGCTCCGTCACCAGGCTTCTTAACAAGTCTCTGAGGCTCCTATTCACCACCTCAGTCTGTCCATCTGTCTGTGGATGATATGCTGAGCTGAACGCCAAATCAGTCCCCAGCTTCTTCCATAGCGTCCTCCAAAAATGACCTATGAATTTGGTGTCTCGATCCGAGACTATGCTTCTGGGAAATCCATGCAATCGCACAATCTCTTTGAAAAATAATTTCGCGATGTGTGTCGCATCGCTTGTCTTATGACACGGTATGAAATGTGCCATTTTCGAGAACCTTTCCACCACCACAAAAATGGAATCAACTCCACGCTGTGTTCTCGGCAAACCCAACACAAAGTCCATGCTAATGGCTTCCCACGGCCTCTCAGGTATGGGCAATGGCTGATAGAACCCTGTGTTCTGCTTTCGGGCCTTCGCATGTTGACATATCCTGCACCTGTCAACAAACCTCTTCACATATGCACGCATGCCTGGCCAAAAATATGATTCTCTCAGCTTGGAGAATGTTTTGTCATGTCCAAAGTGACCTGCTAAGCCTCCGTTGTGCTTCTCCTTCACCAAATTCTCTCTCATAGAGCAATCTGGAATGCACAATTGATTGCCTTTAAACAACAATCCATCCTGGATTAAATACTCTAGCCACGGGCTCCTATCCCTGAGCACCAGATTCTCGGCTGCCTCGTATGCTTCACCGAAGTCAACATCACCTGCATACATGTCTTTGAGGTTCTCAAAACCCAAAGTCTTGACCCTGAATTCCTGCAGCATCAAACATTTCCTGCTTAAGGCGTCTTCCACCTTATTAGCAGCTCCTGAAATGTGCTTTATGACAAAGGTGAAATTCTGCATGTATTCCACCCACTTTGCATGCTTCTGATTCAACTTTTCTTGCTGACTTACAAACTGCAATGCATGGTTGTCGTTGTACAACACAAACTCTTTGGGTATCAGGTAATGCCTCCACTTCTTCAATGCCTGTATGATGGCATAGAACTCTTTATCGTACGTGGAGTACTTCAGCTTGGCATGATCCAACTTCTCACTGTAATATGCTATAGGTCTATCATCCTGACTCAAGACCCCTCCAACAACATATCCACTAGCGTCACACTTCACCTGGAAGGTCTTCTGAAAATCCGACAGCACTAACACTGGCTGCTCTGTTATCTTTCGCTTCAACAGATTGAAGCTTCTTTCAGCCTCGGCTGTCCACTGAAAAACTTTATGCCGCTTCTTCACAGTGTCCATCATTGCGGCACTGATTCCACTAAAAATCCGAATGAATTTTCTGTAGAATCTTTCCAACCCGTGAAAGCTCCTCACCTCGAAAACATTTCTTGGCGATGGCCAATTCCTGATCACTTCCACCTTCTCAGGATCCATCTTCAATTCATTCGCCGATATTACAAAACCCAAATAAATGAGCTCTGTCTGCATGAATGAACATTTCTTCAAATTAATCAGCAGCTTCTCCTATTGTAATCTCCTCATTACGATGGACAAATGCTTCAAGTGTTCAGCCTTTGTCTTGCTGAATATCAGTATGTCGTCTAGGTATACCACCACAAATTTTCCAATGAATTCCCGCAGGACTTCATTCATCAGCCTCATAAAAGTACTTGGTGCGTTTGTTAACCCAAACGGCATGACCAGCCATTCGTACAAACCTTCGTTTGTCTTGAATGTGGTCTTCCACTCGTCTCCCTCTCTCATCCGGATCTGATGGTATCCGCTTTTGAGATCTATCTTTGAAAAGTAGTTTGCCCCACTCAGGAAATCCATCAAATCGTCCATTCTTGGCAATGGAAACCTGTACCTGATGGTGATCTTATTTATCGCCCTGGAGTCTGTACACATTCTCCAGCCTCCATCCTTTTTCGGACTCAATACTGTCGGAATAGCACATGGAATTAGACTCTCCCTCACCATTCCTTTGTCCAGCAAGTCCTGCACTTGCCTCTTGACCTCCTCGTTTTCCTGAGGTGTCAACCTGTATGCTGCCTTGTTCGGCAAACTTGCTTCGAGTATGAGATCAATATGATGACTCACACTCCGTACTAGTGGTAATGAACGCTGCAGTTCATCCACGATGATGTCAGCAAACTCTCCCAGCAGTTGCTGAATCTCCTCTGGCAAGTCATCCACTCTTGTGCTTGTCAGGACAATTCTCGGCTTCCTGAAAACAAAGAACTGTGTATCTTCATTCTTCTCCAAATCTGTGAGAAGTTCTTTCCCACTCATGAGAAGAATCGTGTTGCTTACTTCCGGCTCCACCTTCTTATCCTTTATCGACAGCAGTGTATGTGACCTCCCATCCTTCTCCAAGGTATATGTGTTCATTCTCCCGTCATGAACCACATTTCTATCATATTGCCATGGTCTACCCAATAAAACATGACAGACATCCATGGGAATGACATCACACAGGATCTCATCCTTATATTCACCCATTTTAAATTGGACCAAGCATTGTTTTGTAACACATACCTGGTGTCCTTTCTACAGCCATGTCACTTTGTATGGACTTGGGTGTTTGTTCGTTTTCAGCTCCAACTTCTCCACCATCTCAGTGGAAATGAGATTATCGGTGCTTCTGCTGTCCACTATGACCTTGCATTTCCGGCCCTTGGTCTTGCAAGTCATCCGGAATAGTCTGCATCTTTGCGCTGAGATGTCCACCTCTTTCTCAGGTTTCAAGAGAGCCTTGTGCACTGTCAGTGACTCTCCACTTCCCATGCTTTCATCCTCATCGTCACGCCTCTGCACCTTAGCGACGTGAGATTTTCCTCCATCCATTTTTCTGTCTGGACAGTCAACGGCTTTATGTCCATCTTTTCCACACGTAAAACATGTGATAACTCCTCCTCGGCCTCTTCCTCTACCTCGGGTATGAGGAAATGTATTCGCGTCAGCATAACCTCCCTGCTGATCATCTTGTTGTCTCCTCAGCTCAAAGTCTTGCTGCCTCTGCTGTGAGGTTCCACCTCTTTCAGATTTACCCTGAGGTCGCTTCCAATCCTCCTTGGGTTTTTGTGTTTTCTCTTGGGCAATTGTCTTGCCTCTGGGCTGGCTTCTGCCTTGCCCTCGCTGTCCCTGCTTGCGGCTCAGCTTCTCTTCGGCTTTCAGAGCCATCTGGTACGCATCCTCAACTGTGCGGATGGTCAGCATGCTCAATTCATCCTGAATATCATACCTGAGGCCATTCAGGTATCTCGCCACCTTTTCGTCATCACTCTTCCGATGACCAGCTTTGATGTTGAGCCTGTAGAATTCCTCGGTGTATTCTTTCACCGTCATCAGCTTCTGTCTCAGGTTCTGCATGCGCCTGAACAACGTGATCTGATAATCCTTTGGAATGAACTTCGCCTTCATCTTGGCGATCATCCGATCCAAGCTCTCGATCTTCTGTTTTCCTTTGCAGCGCCTATCCGCCTGCAATTCATCCCACCATAAGGTTGCATGTCCTTTCAGCTTTGTAACAGCATGCCTTACCTTCTTGTCCTCTTCGATATCTTCATAATCGAAGTAGGTGTCGAGTGCTCGGATCCAATCCAACAACTCTTCTGTGTTTAGACTTCCCTCATAGATGGGAAGGTCCATCTTCGCCTTCGAGCTCATCCTCGAAATGGATCTAATCAACCTCTCTGTTGATGCATCCTCTGCCGTGACTTCATCTTCAGCATGTCCAGCTTCCTCCTCAATCTTGGGATCACTGAACTCTGCTGCACCAACACCACGTCTCTGGGTGGTCTCCATCTCTTCGAGTCTGGCTCGAAGATCTCGAATTTCTCTCTCCATCTCAGCATTACCTGCTGGCCTACCCCTTCTCCGGGCATCACTGTCTTCACGATCAGGAGATTGCCTCTCTCTTCTGGGCGGCATGGTGTATATGCTTCTCTCTACTACCTGAACAAAGAGAGTTCCACTTGCAGCTCTGATACCACTCTGATGCAACCTGCCCCTCTATGGACGGTCGCTCCACCAGGACATTCTCCTTCACTATGGCCCGAAGAGTCGATAGCTCTTCCAACTCCCTCGGGAGTTCCTTACCCATAGTCTTTTCGACGATACTCCCTTCGTGCTTCGGGAGATCGGGTTTTGTGGACTCGCGAACCTTGTGCGCACCTTCGTGCAAATTGAAACTCCGAACCCCGATCCCCGAGGTCAATGGTCAACTCCTCCATGTATCGGGGTTTTCCCTATTGGGAAATCAGAAGATGATAGGTGACGAGTCTCTCACCTTTCAAACTCCAAACGGCGAAGCGCGATGCCACGTGTCGCCCTCTGTTCCGTCTCCGTGGGACCCTTCGCAACTCGGGACTTCGTTGTTCCTCTGTGTTCCCTTCGACTTCGAAAACGTCGAAGTGTCGAGTCCTGACCCCTCGGGATCTCATTCCACCTGTCCTTCCGATGATCGACGATTCCGATTAAGTCGGGAAATCACGACTTGCGATCACGACGTGCATGCAATGCTCACACTCGCCAACCCCGATATGCCAATGCACAATGGCCAACGGGTTATGCCTGTTTCTTGAAGACTCCTTTCCTTCAGAAGTTCAAGTCGTCAATTCTCTTCCTCTTGAAGAGTTCTCCGCTTTTCCACCTTTGCCCCGTGTGAATTTCCCTGGGGTCTGCTCCCACCGAGAAGCAAAGGCGTTATCCCTCTTGAGCTTCTGCAACTCTAACTCCTTCAGAGATCCTTCGAACACGCTCCCTGTGCTCGACCTCGGCCTCCACCAACCTTCAACGATGTTGAAGATCTCCAAGTGCTATGCACTCACCGTCACAGAAACCCAACTTCTCCCTTCACAGACTTGCTACTGGAAGTTCAGTTCGACCTGCACTCACCTGCATGGCTCGAATAACACAAGTCAACTCCGAGTTTGACGAGAATGAGAGTTTAACTGTAAAGCCTCCTCAACGCACTCTATGCGGAGGAATTCAACTGCACTCTTTGCAGGAATCTCCTGGCTCAAATAGAGAAATAATTGAAACTCATTCACTCATTCTCTCAGGTTACGAACCTGATATGCATATAAAAGATAAGCATAAAGAGAAGCAAGAATGTAACAACACAACATCAACAACACACATAATTCAAACACAGCCATGGAATTGAATCAAGAGCTCTCTTCTATTAATTCAATCTGTACATGGGTGTTCTTCTCAAGTTCTCTACCTTGCTCTCTCCTGCCTCTGTATAAAATGAGAATGATCCAGAATCATATCATACAATGTACAAGGAGGGTGCCTATATTCGTTTTCCCTCCCAAGAGTAAAAACTGTCTAATCTACAGCTAACCCTATCTACCAGCATTAAAACTATTTAATGTCTTCTTATCTATAATATATTACAAGTGCGCTCGGCTTTGAATGCCTTCATTCAAACGGCGACGCAACAGCTTTCCAAGCAATTCAAAAATGCACGTGTTGGCCTATCCAGCTGTATTCTCTTTCTCCGCGCACTGGCTCGCTTGACCAAAATGTGGATGCTCCTGCATCATTATGGTCTACCTTCAAACCTTCACGAGATACAATATGACCCAAATACTCTACCTCCTTTACTCCAAAGAAACATTTGGATGGTTTGGCATATAGTTGTTGCTCCTTTAGTAGTTGTAG
>ML780277.1:18184-28299 GCA_009831015.1 Picea engelmannii
TCCATCTTCGAATTGCTTGCCATTTCTTTTCACCTGAAAAACAATACCGCAGATCTCCCACTGTAACAAGGCTTATCACAGTCCCGAGCCAAACCCTTGACGACAAAGGCGTCCCCCTGAAGCCAATAAAGCTCTGATACCAAATGTAAATTCTAACCTCGTACAATATCTACTGAAAACTGATATTCAGAAAAGAACAGAAAAGATACAATGGCAAATACAAACATTACACAGAGATTTTTCACCTGGAAACCCAAACCGGGAAAACCAGCATATATTATATTGATACACTTTTTTTTACATTGTTTACAATACAATATACATATAGGAGCCAGCGGCATCCAAAACCCTAACCCAATGACCTGGATTAGTCCAAAACCCTAATTCCTTAACCGGAAATAGAAAACCATCGGAAAAAACCATGTGCCGAAAACCACCTAATATCATGTGGTCCCGGAAATATGTCGTCCCGGAAATATGTCGGCCCGAAACCGGCGAAAATATGTCGGCCCCCAAAAAAAAATTTTTCGGGGGCGCTGCCCCCGAACCCCCGCACGGGGGTCTCCGCCCCCCAACACCCCCCGGCGCAAGAGCACAAACACTACTACTCGTGCAAAGAATATAACACATACCCAACAAAATCAACAACATATATGAGATTCCGGACCCCCCCCCCCGCCTTTCTACATTTTAGCGGAGGGGGGGGCGATCCGGAATTGGCAGCACATCTCTTCAACGGCTCTGATCGTAGCGCCCGGATCAATGGCGATAAAGGAAATTCCGGACCCCCCCTGCCTTTCTACCTTTAAGCGGAGGAGGGGGGGTCCGGAATCGGGCATGCAGCTTTCTGATGGCCAAGATCAGCGCGCCCAGATCAATGGCGATAAAGGAAATTCCGGACCCCCCTGCCTTTCTACCTTTAAGCGGAGGGGGGGGGGGGTCCGGAATCGGGCATGCAGCTTTCTGATGGCCAAGATCAGCGCGCCCGGATCAACGGCGCTTGGACAATCCTATCCTTCTTAGCTGCTCTGTGTTTAGCCAATGTGGACCCTTATCCCATCATGTCATATTCCAGAACCACCTCCTTAGTCGAGGTGGTCCTTTCCCCATCTCATCATCCACTCACCACCTGCCACGTGTCTCTTTCCCTCCACGTCAACCTCCCACTAAAATATGTCCATCACATCTACTCTCCTGCCTCCTCCACTTATCGCCTTTTTCCATGTGTCTCCCCTGTAACCTCTCTCGCTCCCTCATCGCTTCTTACTCCACTCCCCATTGTTTTGGCCCCATCACTCCGTTCCCGTGCCCCACCTTCCGCGTTGGCCTCCATGCCTATTCTTTAAGCCAATCAGTTATTCCAGGTGGTAGCGCGAGAGGCCCTCCACGTCCCGAAGGTGCCGAGTTGGCCGGGCCATCCTCAATCCCGATGAAGCAGTTATTGAAGCGGTTGGTGGTGGTTAGACATCACCTCCGCCATAATGGGAAAGCACGACAATGAATTAAAGGCACGTCGATTCGTCGTTGGAACTGTCAAAGAGTTAGATTGCGTCTGACATAAGTTGCACGATCTTTCAGAGGTTGACCGTCAGAAATCCATGCAGACGCAAATATTTCAATGCAGTGTCTTGATTTCGTTGTTGTTGTTGTTCTAAGTATATGAAGGCATTTTCGCCATTTTTGTATCTATCGATGGTAGAGCTAAGCTCTCGACTGTAAAGTTTCAACAAACATGCTAGTTCTCTGGGTTGTGTATCTGTGTTTGAGATTTCTTGTTTTATGACAAACAGTTCTCCTTTTTCCATCTATGTTTTCATCTCATATCAGAGAGTTCATGATCGAATTATTCGCGTGGATTGTTGCAGTGATGTTATGATAAAGGATTTGTTGTGGCATTATTGTATTCTCTGGTCTTTTGTGTTTGAATGTAAGAGGATCTTGCGTTCGAATGCTTTCTCCTTCAGTCTGTTACAAACCTGATGTTTATGATAGACCTTCACACTTTTCTCATGCAAGTCTTCCCCCTACTCACCCTTACTACAACTCACTGTTTGAAGTTTATCTAAGACCTCACTCGCCCGTGCATGCCTGGCCTAGTTTCTGAGTTGAGACGATTTTGTTTTGAGTTTTCTTCCATTCGATCACTCCTTATAAACAAATCGTGACATTAAACTGATGGGTGTCAGGCTCTGCTCCTGCAAGCAATCCAGGAGTGACTTCTTATGCTAACATTTCTGGCGCCGTTTCCATGGACGAAGTTGAATATTTTCCCCGGGATTGAACGACAAAGATCAACTGATTCTGAAGGTGCATCAGATATCAGAACTTGAAGATTGCTACTGTGCACCTGGCGACTCCATTGTGACGACTCCGCTGGGTTGAACCTGCTTTATCAACTGTGGTTTTGAGAGGCAGACATACGAGGTCTAGTCCACACTTGCCTTTAGCTACATCGGGAGCTGACTCAGAAGCGATGCGTAGAAAGGGAAAGAGCTCCGAAAAAGAAGTTTCCATCACTGAAACAGGTAATACGCCGTCCCCTTCTGTGAGAACATCATTTTCTTATTCTCAGCTTCCTAGTCGTCCTTCCTCCGAGGTTTCCCATTTTCTGAATTTCGGGAGTGTTCCTGCTGAGTTTTCTCCTCCTGGTCTGGTATCAGAAAGAGAGATCCTTCTCACTCCCCCCTCCCTGGAAGTCGTGCCTCAACACAGACCTTAAGCTTCTGAAGGTTTCACCACCCCTCTTTTTATTGCTACTATTTCATGGAGAGAAACATCTGCACACTCAGGTCCCTTGGCTCTCTCTCTGTTTTCTTTGTTGTCTCCTCCAAGAACCTCTTTTCCGACATCTCCCATCCATACTCCTTCTCCTCCGAGTTCTCCTCTACCTAATATTCCTATGGCTGGTGCTAATCCCCCTCTGAATAGAATGGACACCATAGTTGTTGCTAGATATGCTCCTTTAATCCTACCACATCCTATGAATCCCCTCCCTGCTGGAGACTATTTGAAATACATGCCCAAGTTCAGTGGGGAGGGAGACATAACTGTTGAAGAGCACCTAGCTGCTTTTTACAGTTATGCAAACAACTTGAATATCGAGAATGAAGATGTTTGGATGAGAGTCTTTGTCCAGAGCCTAGATGGAGAGGTAAGGAAATGGTTCAGAGGATTGGCCCCTGGATCTATTGCTGGCATTGAAGCCTTGGATAGTGTTTTCCTGAGGCAGTGGGGAGACAGAAAAGATTTCATGTATTACATGACAGAGTTTGGGTCTCTGAGGAAAATGGAAGGAGAATCTGTCTCAAACTTCTCCAAAAGATTTAATAAGATGTACAACAAGATCCCTGCAGAGATAAATCCCTCAGAGGCCCCCGTCCAAATTTCATATGCTGGTGCATTTGATCCTGATTTCTGCCTACTATTGAGAGAAGGAAGAGCTACCTCCTTATCTCAAATGAAAGATGCTATCGTAGAAGTGGAATCCAACATATTGGCAGATGACAGACTGAGTAACAAAGCAGACGAAGACAAAAGAAAGGGAAGATCTGAAGCCTCAACTTCCATCCCATCGTCGCCCCACCCTCAAGTGAATGAACTAACCGAGATAATGAAGTTACTGACTGAAGAGGTGGAAAGATTGAAGGTGGAAAGGAAACAAATGTATAAGGGCCCTCAGAACACCGAAAATAAAGGAGGTTTCAGGAGGCCAAATAATATTGCTCCCCCAACTATGCACAGAGAAAGGGGAAGAGACAGAGAAGACCAGAGAATTCAGGCCCCTTTTCAGAACCATCTGGTTGCCCATGAGGAGGAAAGAGAAGCAGATGAGATAGATCCTGAAATCCACTGCCTAGAAGACACTCCTCCTTTTCCTCATCTCACCCAGACTGCTTATGAAGAGTTTCTCACGGATGGTCAGCTAAATGAATTGAGCAAGGGAGACAAAGCTAGTGGCGGTCGAGGCAGGTACAATCTGAGGTCCGACAAAAGGGTAGCAACACCTGATGTTCCTGAGCAATCCACTAGAATAGAGAAACCTGCTAATGAAGTAGTAGACGCTCATAGAGGTAAGAAGGGTCAACCTCTCTCTCCCATTGTCCATAATCATGTTCCTGAAATTAGAGAAATCCCAAAGCCTATGTCTTCTTTCAATTTCGAACATGAGATTCAAAAGATCAGAATTCCTGTGCCACTCACTAAGTTAATTAAAATGGGGAATTCAAAAAATGCTTCTCTGAGCTGTTGAAATCTGAAACCTCATACCCTCTCACAAACTCCATAAACCTCCAAGATGAAAGGTCTGCAGTTGTCCTAGGTCCCATGGTAGAAGACAAAGATGATTCATCCCCTCCCTTCTACACATCCCTGAACATACATGACAAAGTGCTGCATAATTTCCTTATGGATTCAGGGGCCTCTCACAACCTCATGCCCAAAACTGTCATGGAAGAGTTGGGACTAGAAGTCACCCGAGCCTATCATGACCTCTATTCTTTCGACTCCAGGAGGGTTTAGTTTTTGGGAGTCATCAAGGACCTGGTAGTTTCCCTGTTTCAGCTGCCCATGAAGAGTATGGTCATGGATATTGTGGTAGCTGACGTCCCCCCTAAGCTTGGCATGTTGTTGTCAAGATCTTGGATAAAGATACTGGGGGGAACCTTGCAGATGTATCTCACATATGCCACCATTCCAGTGTTTGGAGGGGAGCATAGGAGACTATACAGAGAAGCCCAACTGGCCTACATAATCAGTGATGAATCCAACCCTACCAATCATCCCATCTATGCCTTGGACATTGATTTAGGCTCCAGTTTACTACAGCTCACCCACACCCCTGAGGCTCCTTTACAGATAAAAAAGAAGCCCATTATTAATTAGGAGACACCCCCTCCAACCACCTTTGTTTGGAAGATGTTCTTTGATGGAGCTTCCTCCAGTATGGGTGCAGGTGTCGGAGTGATATTCATATCACCCTGTCGAGAGACCAAATCTCTGTCATATAAGATGGAATTCGAAATCACCAATAACGTGGCGGATTATGAAGCTCTGGTTCTGGGATTAAGAGCTGCCAAGGAAATGGGAATTAAGGAGATGACCGTGTTTGGAGATGCAGAGTTGATCATCCAATAGGTAAAAAACACCTATCGTGCCAAGAATCCTCAGCTCAGGAATTATAGAAATGAGGTATGGGACCTGGTTGATAATTTCTTCCTGGCTTTTAACATTTCCTACATTCCAAGGGAGGAAAATGCTTCAGCTGACTTTTTAGCTGTCACAGCTAGTTTGATTGAAGTTCCCATGCTGCCCACTGTCGGATCTGATGTTGAAATAAAATATAGACCTTCTATACCAAACAATGTCAAACACTAGAAGGTATTTGAAGATGATCAAGAAATCATGAAATTTCTCCAGTCCATTGATGACTTTTCCGCAATGCACATAGATGAGAATCCTGACGAGGAAGGTGACCATCACCCTGGGGAGTTTGTGAATAAAATTGTTGATCACTAGATCATTCAGCTACCGAGAAATTACGTTTCGAAAGGAATAATCCCATTAGAAAGATTGTTCGATGGAAATGATGTGGCAGTGAAGGGTAAAGTTTTAGGTGATGATGATGACATAGCTGAGTGCAACATAGGCACACCTGAGGAGCCTAAATTGGTCAAGCTGTCAAGGAGTTTGACTGAGGAGCAGAGAGCCGGATATACTAAGTTGTTGAAGGAGTTTGCTGATGTGTTTGCATGGACCTACGAAGACCTCAAGACGTATGACACATCAGTCATTGAGCACAAAATCCCACTGAAAGAGGAGGCTAAGCCATTCAAGAAGAAGTTGAGACAAATAAATCCCATGTTGCTACCTGTCATGGAAAAATAGGTAAAGAAGCTGCTGGATGCCCAGATCATTGTCCCCTTGAGATATTCTGAATGGGTAGCCAATTTTGTCCTGGTGAGAAAGAAAAGTGGGGAAATCAGACTCTGCGTTGATTTCAGGAACCTAAATAGAAGTTCCAGAAAGGACAATTATCCCCTGCCCAACATGGAACACATATTACAGAGGGTCACTGGCGCATCCAAGATATCCATGATTGATGGTTTCTCTGGATACAATCAGATATCAGTCATGCCTGAGGACAGAGAAAAAACAGCCTTCACCACTCCTTGGGGCACGTTCATGTATGCCAAAATGCCTTTCGGACTGATGAATGCAGGAGCAACATTTCAGCGGGCCATGGACATAGCCTTCATCGGGGAGAAGGACCCGTTTGTGGTGATATATCTGGATGACATCACAGTCTTCTCCAAGACTGATAAAGAGCAATGCTGCCACTTAAAAAGAGTTTTCCTAAAGTATCGGAGGTATGGCCTATCTTTAAACCCCAAGAAATCACTATTTTCTATGGAGGAGGGAAAGTTGTTAGGTCACATAGTGTCAGCAGAGGGAGTAAGGATTGACCCAAGCAGGGTGGAAGCGATTCAGACCCTATCACTTCCCAGGTCTAAGAAGGAAGTTCAGGCATTTTTGGGGAAGGTTAACTTTCTGAGGACATTCGTCTCGAACTTTGCCAAGCTGGTGAAACACCTCACAACCATGCTCAGGAAGGACCATGAAGTGAAATGGACTACTAAACCCAGGGAATCTTTTTCCCAAATAAAGAAAGCATTGACCGAGGCACCTGTGCTAATCAGTCTCGATTATTCTAAAGATTTCCTGATTTTCTCATTTGCTTCTGATGACTCGGTAGGAGCAGTTTTGTTGCAGAAAAACGATCAAGGGCGAGAGCAACCTATTGCTTTCTACAGCAAGGCATTGAGAGATGTTGAACTCAGGTATGAGATCATGGAGAAGCAGGGCTATGCATTGGTTAAAGCTCTCAAAGCTTTCAGGATCTATGTTTTGCACTCAAAGATCATTGCATATGTCACTTCAACCTCTGTGAAGGACATTCTTATACAGTCTGACATAGACGGGAGAAGGGGTAAATGGATCGCCAAGATCCTGGAATTTGACCTGGAGATTAAGCCCACCAAGTCGATAAAGGGGCAAGGTTTGGCCAAGTTGTTGGCTGAATCCAATTGCAAGGCTTTAGGGATTAACTTCATCAATGAGCAAGCTGAGTCATCCGACAGGAATCCTCAGACCATCATACCACTAGCAGCATGTCCCTGGTACAAGTATATCTTGTATTTTCTGCAAGAATTAAAGCCCCCTTACGGATTAGGAAAGAGTAGGGCTAGAGCTTTGAAGCTCAAAGCGGTCAGGTATTGTCTCGTTGACCAAGTCTTGTATTGGAGAGACCCTCTGGGGATACTATTAAGATGTCTGGACCCGCTGCAAGCCCAGAAGGTGATGTTCGATTTCCATAGCAGTCTCTGTGGAGGTCATCATTTTTGGAAGACCATAGCCCACAAAATGCTCCGGGCTGGGTATTACTGGCCTACTTTGTTTACTGATGTCTGTAGGGAAGTCAGGGCTTGCATCAAATGCGAGAAGTTCTCAGGTAAGCAACAACTCAAATATCTGCCATTAAATCCTGTAGTAGTTTCGGCACCCTTTCAGCAGTGGGGATTGGATTTCATCGGAGATATTCATCCTCCCTTAAGTGGCCAACATAGATGGATCCTCATTGCGACTGATTATTTCACCAAGTGGATAGAGGCTGTCCCCACCAGGAGCACTTCTCACAAAGTAATCATCAGCCTTTTGGAAGACATCATAGCCAGATTTGGCTGCCCAAGTAGGATTGTCACTGACAATGCCGCCCCCTTCAGGTCTGAGCCTCTGGTTGAGTTTTGTGAACAATTTGGGATTTCATTGGTTCACTCTACTCTATACTATCCTCAAGGAAATGGACTGGCAAAGTCCTCCAATAAAATCCTAATCAAGCTTATCAAAAAGCTACTGGAGGAAAATAAGAGAGCCTAGGACTCAAAGCTCAAATTCGCTCTTTGGGTTGATCAGGTGACAACAAAGAAATCCCTGGGTATCTCACCTTTCCAACTGGTTTACGGAATAGAGGTCGTTTTCCCCACTCAACTCGCCTTACTTGTGGCGAATTTCCTTCAATATTTTGAAGGAGAACTTAACCATGTGGTCAGGAGGATTCATGAAATGGTGGAAGTGCAGTAGATCAGAGAACAAATCATGGATAGAGCCTGCAATCATCAACAGAAGATCAAACAGGCTTTTGACAGGATGAACAGAAAGAAATAATTCAAGCAGGGTGACATGGTACTCAAGTGGGACACACCCAGGTAGGACAGGGGCAAGCACGACAAGTTTGATGCCCTCTGGTTTGGGCCTTTCAAGATCCTTGAAGTATTTTCAAACAACACTTACAGGTTGTAGGATATGGAAGGCAAAGAAGTTTTTAGTGGCCCAGTAAATGGGCATTTCTTGAAAAAATGTTTTCTGTGAGCCGCAGTCGGCTCTTTTGTTTTTGTAAATATTGTTTTTTTTTTTTTTTAGTTTAATAAATGACTCCATAGCCCAACAGCAAGGCACTGGATCTATAGAAATGTTCTTAGAGCATCATAGGGACAACTCTATCCCCCATGGAGCCAAATGTTAACGATATTTCTTGTAAGGGGGGTTAGAATGCAAAAGAATGGGTTAAAAACCCACTTGTCTTAAGTTCGGATGTAAATGTGCCTGTGGTAAACAGTGAATGGATTTGGGTGGCATGCATCCACGCGCCCAAATCAACGGCATATATGAGATTCCGGAACCCCCCGCCTTTCTAGCTTTAAGCGAAGGGGGGGGGGGGGGGGGGGTCTGGAATCGGGAGCACATCTCTTCAACGGCTCCGATCGTAGCGCCCAGATCAATGGCGATAAAGGCAACTCCGGACCCCCCCTGCCTTTCTACCTTTAAGTGGAGGGGGGGGGTCCAGAATTGGGCACGCAGCTTTTCGACGGCCAAGATCAGCGTGCCCAGATCAACGGTGCTTGTACAATCTTGTCCTTCTCAGTTGCTCTGTGTTTAGCCAGCGTGGGCCCTTCTCCCATCATGTCATCTTCCAGAACCACCTCTCCCCCCGCGGCCATGTGTCATCTGTCCTTCTCCACTCTTTAGTCCAGGTGTTCCTTTCCCCATCTCATCGTCCACTCACCACCTGCCACGTGTCTCTTTCCCTCCACGTCAGCCTCCCACTAAAATATGTCCATCACATCTAATCTCCTGCCTCCTCCGTTTATCGCCTTTTTCCATGTGTCTCCCCTGTAACCTCTCTCGCTCTCTCATCGCTTCTTACTCCACTCCCCACTGTTTTGGCCCCATCACTCCATTCCCGTGCCCCACCTTCCGCGCTGGCCTCCACGCCTATTCTTTAAGCCAGTCAGTTATTCTAGGTGGCAACGCGGGAGGTCCTCCACGTCCCGAAGGTGCCGAGTTGGTCGGGCCATCCTCAATCCCGATGAAGCAATTATTGAAGCGGTTGGTGGTGGTTAGACATCGCCTCTGCCATAATGGGAAAGCATGACAATGAATTAAAGGCACGTCGATTCGCCGTTGGAACTGTCAAAGAGTTAGATTACGTCTGACATAAGTTGCACGATCTTTCAGAGGTTGACTGTCAGAAATCCATGCAGATGCAAAGCTTTCAATGCAGTGTCTTGATTTCGCTGTTGTTGTTGTTCTGAGTATATGAAGGTGTTTTCACCATTTTTGTATCTATCGATGGTAGAGCTAAGCTCCCGACTATAAAGTTTCAGCAAACATCCTAGTTCTCTGGGTTGTGTATCTGTGTTTGAGATTTCTTGTTTTATGACAAACAGTTCTCCTTTTTCCATATATGTTTTCATCTCATAACAGAGAGTTCATGATCAAATGATTCGCATGGATTGTTGCAGTGATGTTATGATAAAGGATTCGTTGTGACATTATTGTATTCTCTGGTCTTTTGTGTTTGAATGTAAGAGGATCTTGCGTTCGAATGCTTTCTCCTTCAATCTGTTACAAACCTGATGTTTATGATAGACCTTCGCACTTTTCTCATGCAAGTCTTCCCCCTACTCACCCTTACTACAACTCACTGTTTGAAGTTTATCTAAGACCTCACTCGCCCGTGCATGCCTGGCCTAGTTTCTGAGTTGAGACAATTTTGTTCC
>ML780277.1:76849-112811 GCA_009831015.1 Picea engelmannii
GGTGGAACAACAGTAAGTTGGATTTCAAAACTACAAAAGGTTGTTTCACTTTCAACAACAGAGGCAGAGTATGTTGCTGCTACAGAGGCTAGTAAAGAGATGATTTGGTTACAGAGGTTTATGGAGGAATTGGGAAAGAAGCAGGAGAACAACAGGTTGCACTGTGAAAATCAGAGTGCCATTCACCTTGCAAAGAACTCATCCTTCCATTCGAAGACTAAGAATATACAGTTGAGGTACCACTTCATACGATCTGCTTTGGAAGATGGAAATTTGAAGTTGGAAAAGATACACACTATCCAAAATCCTGCAGACATGTTAACAAAGGGAGTAACCAGGGAGAAACTGAGTTCCTGCTCAGTTTCAATTGGTCTTCAAGAATGAAGATGAAGATGAGAAATTTTCCAGGTCCAAGAAGGTTCAGAGTCCAGCTTATACAACAACGGTGGAGTTGTTGAGATCAGTCTCCAAGTGGGAGATTGTTGGTTGTGGAGCCTGATTATCTTCCTGATTCAGAGGTCCTTGCTTTCAGCCGTGTTTATACCCCATGAAGTATTTACACTCCAGAAGTATGTACACTCTTCCACGCGGGGGAGTGCAGAGGGGGGGTACCCCCTCTACGGGGTCTGGGGGGGCTATCCCCCCAGCTGGGGGGTCTGGGGGCAAGCGAGCCCCCAAAGAAAAAATTGCCTTNTAAAAGTATATTGTAATTTCATTGTAAATCTGGACCGTTCATTATAAGGTCGCAGATCTAATAGTAGAGATTATGTTAGGGTTTTTTTCCCTAGAAGGCAACCCTCTTTTATGAGGGAAATGTATCGCAGCTATGATTGATGGCGAATATTGTATTCTGAGAGAGGAGACTGTGAGAGAAAGAAGAGGAAGTTACAACGGGTTTTTCTGTAGGTTGTATCCCTTCATTTTGCTGGATAATAATAAAGGAAGGACCTGGAAATTTCTCTAGTGGACGTAGCCCACACTGGGTGAACCACGTAAATTTGTGTCTCTCTTGTATTGTGTGTCTTCTGTGTTTTGTTTCTGCATTTATTTTATTTTATTGCTCCGCGGTCCTATTTTTCTAACAAATGGGGTGTCGAAATTTCCTATTTTTCCACTCAGTTCATTTATGTCAATGCATCCCATAGATCAATTATTCTCATTGATAACTTTCCAATGACTGTAATCATGCTCAATTTCGAGCTCTAGATCAAAAGTTATAGCCTCCCAAAGTTTTGGGGCCTTTATTTACCAAGTCCACTTCAATTGTCACATGGCTCCATCACTCGTGCCATTTGATGTGGCTCTAATGTGGCATATTCCATATGGCCCATCGGGCCTTCCATATCAATGACATTGATCATTTGGCATGTCTTCATCATCGTCGAGGTTCTCCTCCCATGGAGTTACTAATCACCCCAACTACCAAGTTCCGACGATGAACATTCAGATTCGATCGTATCAGTGCCTCTAACATGCATAACGATTAACTTCCATTACTTTAACCTATTCTTACCTGATCATGTGGGGCCCACGTCATATCGACGACTGTCATTACATAGTTCCCAGTGAAAAATCAATGGTCCAGATCATTCCTCGGAGTCCCTCCCATCGGAGCCTAGCCTCTTTGGATCGAATGGTCGATATCACCCTTTGAATAAATAAATGGCTCTAGTTCTCTCTCGGAATTCCTCCCATCGAAGGGGATCCTCTCTAGGACCATAACTCACTCCGACCATCACCCCTTCGATGAACATTTGATATCTCTCAACCTCTACATCTTGGGGACAGAATTTAAGACACCTATCCCAAGGTTTAAAACCGACAAGGATCACACTCGGTATTTTCTACAAATTGCGAGATGCCACGTCTCAACCTCTGGGACATGCTGCACCCCTCATCAACTTGAAATTGATATCCCACTTAGACTCTCTTAAGTGGGACCCACATCGATCTACAAATGATATTTAATCTCTCCATGTACCAATAGACAGTTCTCGTTCTTCCCCAAGTATTTGTCATTGTCGACACTCCCTTGACCCTTCTCTCAATCACCATGACCTTTTCTTCGTCAGACTCATTCTCATACCCTCTCTCTATATCTTTGACCACCCTCTACCAACGAACGAATGAGATCTCTCAGCCTGTAGGTCTCATGACCATGATTTAAAGTGAAGGTACAAAGGGCCTCCTCTCACAACGGGGCCCACTCTCATCCCATTGACCAATCAATTGTCACCATGTATCATCCTCCAAGTACGTTGACTGCCATACTGGCATAATACATCACAATGAATTCAACTTTCTCTCTCTATTCCCCTTTTCATCGTCAAAATTTTTCTCTTGACTTCACAACTCAAAATCTTTCGTTGATATCACCCTTTGATGTATGACTAAGATCTAATCGCCATGTTGAAATCAATGGTTCCAATTCATCCCATCTCAAAACATTGGATTTCTATAGGTTAATAGTTTGAACTTGGACTTAGTCATTCAAAGAAATCTTGTAAGTCCTTTCCAAGGTCCTACCAGGCCTTCTTGTCCTTTTCCTTTGCTCCCAAATGGATAAGACAATCTCTGTTCATAATCTTGGAAGAATATTTGCATCCTGCAAAGATTCCATTTCAAAACAATAGGTGTATACAGGACTTAAGGTCATTTGACCCACATAGGGAATTTCTTCAGAGTGACTGTCTGAATTAGGACTTCACCATTTCAGGGATTCTTTCTATGTCTTCACTAGTTTTCTATTGAACCTTATTGGTTCTCATATTTGTCCCATAGTGAGGAGTATTTATGGTTTATTGTCCTTCTCTCACCATTGTTACGATTAATTCATCATTCCTTTAAGGGAGTATTACAACCATTCATCTCAATCCCCTTACCAGTTCTTACTCGAACTGATACAATTTTGTTGATTGTACAAGCATACAGAAATTGCATATTACATAGTGCATTAGACTTGCAAAAAATGCCAGGATTCATCTCAGTCATATAGACATGTCTATTCAAGACAACATTCACAGAAAGCAACCATTCATTATGTTCTATTATTACTCATGTACATAGATATGCAGTGAAACAACCATTCTATTCATCAAAAAAGCATACATTTTCATGACTACAATATACAAGCATTCAACTATACATTTCAGTTTAATTACACATGGTATAGAGATACTTATCTATTACAATTGGTGGCCAACCAAATGATTGTGGGTGTTATCCTTTCCACCCAACCATAGGATCTGCATGCTTAGTCACTTTCGTAGAAGGCCACCCCTTTTGTAGACCATGATACCACCAGGGGATTCTCTCACTGTTGACTCATAAGGCCAAGACAATAACTTAGGAGGTTACTCTCCTCCACTTGTTT
Source organism: Picea engelmannii (assembly GCA_009831015.1). Classification (NCBI taxonomy): domain Eukaryota; kingdom Viridiplantae; phylum Streptophyta; class Pinopsida; order Pinales; family Pinaceae; genus Picea; species Picea engelmannii. Next base: position 80,223 of record ML780277.1, read on the forward strand.
AGAAACAATAAAAGTTTCCACTTCTTCCCACTGAGCTGAGGATCTCCACAGGGTTTATCATATGCCTTCCCAACTGGATTTCCTTTACACAAGAGGGTCCCTTCACAACTATATTGTCCCTCAACACGCTCTCCTTCCAGTGTCGGTTTCTTTCCAACAAGCATCAATCCTTCAGCCCTGTTTTTCTCCATTCAAGACTTTGGGTCTTCTCTGCTCCAGTTCAAAACTCTCTCTGAAGTTCTCTAATCCTTCACTTGCATGCACCTGTGCATTTTATTTTTCTATGTTTTCATATACTTTGGTTCCTCAGTCTCTATGTGCTACATCTCTATCCAACACTCTATATTTTGGGTCTTCTATAGACCTCCAAGCTCATGACACTCCCTGAGTTCTCTCTTTTTTCTTTCTATGTGATTCTATGGTCAAATCTTTCTTCTTCTTCCAGTGATGGTTTCTTTTTCCAATTTGCATCTTCTCCTACATGCGTTTCCCACATGGGACGATTCCCAACCTGCCCTCTTGCTTTTGTTAGAAGGATACACACATTCAACATAGTTCATCTTGGAAAGTGTGACATGGTACTCATTGGTGCCTATGGCTAACAATTTTTGTTTTCCTAACCAATCTTCCATACTTCCATTCATTGAGGGTGGTTGGTTGTTAAACTACCAACCCCTTTTCATTAACTGATTTGCTTCAACTACAAGATAGAGGAAATATGGCTATTTCCTCCTCACTATTCATCAATATGGATTTAGGTTCTTTTACACATGGTCCCCTTTTCTTCCCCCTCACTATTCTCTCTCGTGGTATCATGGCCAGTGCTTTCAAGGCTTAAGCCCACAATCACTTGATGGAATTTTCAATTAAACAACAATACATTTACAATATTTTCATGTCATTGCATGGAAATCATCAATCATGATAAATTACATACATAATCAAAGGTTTAGAAATGGGTTGTTACATTCCCCTCCCCCTTCAAATGAAACACCATCCTTGGTGTTCTTCTCAACAACACCTACCATGACTTGTCTTTCAGATGCTTCAACAACATTCTCCTTTCCTTGGTTTGGTTTTCACTCATATTCTATCACTTCAGAACATTCCTACAACAAATATAAAACATTGTGCATATTAATTCACAATTTCATGCACAAATATTTCATTGTTGTCCAAAATTCAAGATAAAATATAAATTCCCAACATAACACTTATTTGTGCAATTCATGGATCTACATCCATATGGATTTCATATTTACTCGGATCATTGTTTTCCCTTTATATACCCACTGTGCTCATGATCCTAGCTAGCATGTAATATGAATTATCCAAGTAGTGGCTCACAAACAATTTTAGAATTGTGCATACTAACAATTATATCACATTTATATATTCAATGATATCAAATAAAAATAATTGTCATTCCTTACCCATACATTATTTCAACATACTGATCCTTTCAAAATTCAATCAATCATTAAATGAATTTAATCAATGTGTTAGTTCCAATGGCCACATTTATACACAATTCACCCTTGCATTGATTTTAGATTACCACATTTCATATCAGACATATATGATTTTAGGGGCTAAATTTCGCAAATGGGCTAAGTTTCCATGGTTTTTCCCAAAAAATGATTCGCTAAAATATTCACTCAAATATTCACTCAAATTCCATAGAATAAAATGATTTTACCTTAAAAATCACCAAAATTTTATAGAAAGTGCATAAAATCCTTATAAATTTGAATATTTTTACAAAACTATCACCAAACATTTTACATTTTCCATATTAAGGACTAGTAATATTAGCCCATGTTTATACATTTTAATATAAATTTCCATCCTTAAAATCATCCTCGTCATACACTTTTCCATGGTGTGTTGGGATTCAACCAACCTCTCATGTAACATCCCCACTATAATCCCATGTTTAATTAATGGTTAATGTAGATATAATATGTGTCTATGACTAAACAATGTAATATGCAAATTGTATTTCTATGTTTTAATAATAAAAATGTGATGTCAACTGCTAAGGGCACATGGACTGAGATAGGGGTTGAATTAATCCACAACAGATGAGAGGGTCTAAGAGAATACCTAAGAGGGGTCTAATGGGGAATTACCCATGTATATTATTTCGATCCATTTTCCTAGAAAAAATGGTATTGATATATGAACCTTCTAATTTATGATTGAGTGTTCCCAAATCCAATCAGTGAATACATGTAAGAGGGTGGGTGTGAGTGGTCACATTCCGTATTTATTGGGATCATGGAGGTTGAGTATAATCAACTTTGGGAAGTGTGTGACTCAAGAAAGCAAGCCAAAGGAGAGGAAATTCATATGGGTAGGGACAACAATTTTACACATGGAGTTTTTGGGGGGCATGAGGAGCAAGTAGATAGAAAGAAAGAGAGTTTGGAGCTGCTGCAGACATGGAGGAAGAATTATAGAGCATGCTAGAGCATATCTAGAGAATTTTGGAGCTGAAGATTGAAGAGTCAGGTTTTCAATCCTAAAGAGTGAACTCTCAAGAGAGTTGCAATAAAACAACAAGTGTTTGCTATTGTTTGCTGGTAGTTTTTCCTAGTAGTGATTTCCCTTGAGTTCCCAGTTGAGATATTCCTGGATACTTATGCTAGAGAGACCCTAATAAATGAATGGGATTCTCGAGGGACTCCTATTAGTGAAGGGATACATTTCTTGGTTTGGGAGGGTGAAGAGGAAGAGAGTTGGTGGAAAATTGGGATAGATGTAGGATAATACCAGTGGGTTGTGAGTTTTATGAGTTGTTAGTGGGCAGTGAGAGACTACCCTCTTTTGTGGATTAATAGCCTCATCTTGAGGGTGACTGTCTATTGATATTTGGAACAAACAGTCTATGGTTTGGTGTAACATCCGTCCCAAGAAGCTGGTTGTGCAACTATTTTGAAAGATAAGTGTTTTATCTTGTTGTTGTGTTAATTTATAGGTTAAATTGTTTTTCATGAATTTTGTGTTTTTGGAAATAATTTATATACTATTTTGTTGAATTATTATACTGCATTCATGTTGATTTTAGTATTTTGCAGATGAATCAAGTGAATGGTAAAAAAAATATTCAAATTTGTATGTAATTTGTAGTTGTAAGCTTCCAGAAATTAATTAGTTAGAATAAATTTTGGTTTTATGAGTATTCTGCAATGTAATGTCCCTCGGTTGGATTGGGGGATGTTACATTATGGTATCAGAGTTCCTGGTTCAAACACCAGACTTGTATGGGCTCAAACCAGTGTGAATTTGATAAAAAAAAATCATTGTTATATATTTGTCTATGAATAATTTGGGGAGAAAAGAGAAGAATTAGAGTGGAATTCCCAAATTTGTGGGTAAAATTCGAGTTTGAGTGACTCGGATCTATTTAAGAAATTTAGTGAAGTAAATTTTCAAGTTGTAGAGAAAAATTCGACTTCGAAAGGTCAAAATTTGTATTTTAATGGTCGCCTATAGCGCTGGACATAAGTTTAGGAATCTATGACCGAGATTGTGTTGGATCTAGAGATCGATGATCGAGATTGTGTTGGATATAGATATCGACGATCGAGGTTGATTTTTATAAATTTAAAAATCCATAAGGTTTTGGTTGTTTGGAAGGTTGAATGAATCAACGACCAATATTCGTTTTCGTCCATTTCGAAAATAGGTCAGATATACGGTCTAGATTATTTTTCGAAGGTTTGAAGAAGGGAGTCGATTGATGACCATGATCATCTTGGCTTAAATATCAACGACTCAGATTCACCTTGTTTTTTTTTTGTTGAAAATTATAAGTGCTGGAAATTCGCCAAGAGAGAGAACTAATGACCGATGGTCGGGTCGACCGAATTGGTGAAGAGTTTGGTTTTTCCACCAAAATAAATCGTCAATGGTTGATGGGCCAATGCTCGGGCATCAATCATATTATACAAAGTGTTTTCAGTCCACCAACAGAAATTGCCAATGGTCGATGGATTGATGTTCAAGCGTCGTCCAAATTCGATGGAGTGTTTTTGAATGTGCAAGAGAAATGGTTGATGGGCCAATGGGTTGATGGTTGGGTGTTGGATGAATTGGTGAATTTTTTAGATCAAGCAAGAGAAAAAATCGATGGCTAATGAATGAAAGAGGGTCATGATGTGTCATGCCACATCAACATCGATGTGTCATGCCATGCCATCCAAGTTTACACCTCATGATGATGTGTCATTCCATGTCATCATCCACATGTCATACCACATCAACAGTGTCAACATCGGCCAAGAAAGGGTCGACGAATGATGGTTGGGTCGACCTTAATGGTGAGGAGTTCATCCGCCAATAGGGGATCGTCGACAACCGACAACTAGGTTGGTTGGTGTAACAAAGTGTAGAAAATCAGTCTCCAAGGGGATGGGATGATGCTTGATGGTTGGGTCATTCAGTTTAGCAAGGTGTTGTGGATCGGTTTCCAAGATAATGAGTCGACGATTGACAATCAATTCGACATTTTTGGAAATATGGAGCTTGGATCAACGACCCAAATTTCTTCGAGTTGGCGAATAACAATGAAAATTCATCCGTGGGCCTAGGGAAGGTTTAGTAGATCAATGATTGAGAATTCCACATGATTTGAAATCAACAACTAAAATTTAAGGGTTGTTAACACAATTAAATAATCAATTTTATGCGAACATTTGTGGTTTTTGAAGGTCATTAACTTGTGGGGTGATTTTGAGGCCTTAAACAAAAAATTAATCCAATAAAAACCCACGATAACAAAGTATACCAAGGTACACTATGTCTTTGTAGCTCAAATAAAAGATATTGGAGATCCCTAGATCCAATGAACTAAATTGTTATCAAAATAGAGCTCGTATGAGAAAGTTACAACCAAAACAGTAACGGTAAAATTTTGGCATAATTTCACTTATAGAGGGCATAACTCCATGCTTAGAAGTCTGGTTGGGGCTAAGGATAAATATATGGAAATATTATGGTCCATAGAAAACATCCATGGAGCCAGATTTAGGATCTGGGTATGTAAAAGTATGCAGGAAGAAAAAGATGTCACTTGTAGCATACTGAGATAAATTAGGTAAAACAGTTAAAACTTTTTTGGACCATAAAATTCAACTCAAAGCTCGTATTTTAGAAACAAAATAGTCATGGAAAATGTATTGAGGAGTGGAATACATATGTCGACCTATAATTTTGAATTGGGAAATAAAATTTCTCATAAAGCAATAAAGATATTGTTGTAGTAGTAAAAGAGTGGAAATTGCAACTTATAAATGTTGTAACGTTTCACTCAGAACTCAAATTGAGGAATGAGTATAGTCGCTGGAAATTTTTTTCAAGGAGGAATGCATCTAAGGAATAATAATTTGAATTGGTGCATTATTTCCTTCATAAATTTATGAGGAATTGAACTGTATTCTAATTGATGACATGTCTTATGCTATGCACATTCTAATGATAATTATTACATGCATGTTTCTTACAAAATAAGAGGTACATGAAAGAAAATGTGGTTCTTATATGAGGACTGGAGTTATGGATGATTCTTGGGGATCTTATAGCCATGAGGAAGATATCATAGGTTTTCATGTTAGCATGGGGAATTTTAAGACATATTCAAATAGAAGAAGAGACAGGGAGAAACCTGTAACTATGAGAAGCCTGCATAGGGAAGTGAAGAGATATAGAGATGATAATTAAAGGATTATTAATACTTAGGAGGAGATAATTCAGAGCTTTATTATGTTTCATAAGCAAGTTAACAAGGAATCTAATACTAAGCAAGCAACTAGTGCTATACAAGTGTTAACATCCATATCTCAAATAAAGAGGGATGATCATGGAAATGATAGGCAGTCAAGAAGTAGTGGAAGGAACCATCATTCTCCAAGGAAATCCACCATAATAGATCATGCAATTTATGGCTAGGGAGAAACCCAAGTGTGTATCTTGTCTAGAGGAAAAGGGGAAGGCCTTAGCTAGACATAATTCAAGGTGAACTTAGGAAGATCATGCCATCAACTATCAACGGTGAGCATAAGAAAGGATAAGAGGTCGAGACTTGGTTGTTGAAAATGAAGAAATATTTCCATTTGCGTGATTATCCTTCTCGGGTAGAATCTATAATTACAACCTACCATTTGCAAGGAAAGGAAACCATGTGGTGGAATCAACTTAAGAAATCCAAGAACCTTGATGAGAAGAGGATTCGTGGAGGCATTTTAAAGGATATTTCCAAGAGAAATAGTTTTATGAGAATTATTGTGAAATAAAGATGAAAGAGTTCTTTGAGCTCAAGTTGGGAACCATGATAATGAAGGAATATGAGAAAAGGTTCTTTGAGTTACTGGAGTATGTTGACTTCATCAAGGATGAGAAGGTCAAAATACAAAGGTTTCTAAGTGGGTTACCCTCTTTCTATAGTGACAAGATTCAATATAATAACCCCAAGACTTTGGAGGAAACCATAAGGAAGGTAAGGCATCTTTATGAGCAAAGTAGAAGAATGTTGATTTTCCAAAAATATTGGAATAACAAGATGAAGGGTAAAAAGGATCAAAGGAAGAAATGTTTTAAGCCACCATTTTTTAACAATAGCACCCAAGCAAATAAACAGGGTTAGCTAGCTCAAAATGAGCACAATACTGTCGATTCATTTGGGAAAAGGCCAAGGTAACAACCTGTACAATGTTGGGGATGTAAAGGAAATTATGTATATAGGGACTTCCCTCACAAAGGAGAAAGAAGAAGGATTGTACAGAACATTCAAGAGGATAAAAAAATGGAATACATGGGAGGAAATGTGCCAAGGATTTATGCATCCTTGGAAAACAAGAAATATGAATATCAATCCCCAATGATTGAAGTGGAAGGTAAGATTGACAACCATCCCATATAAATTTTAATTGATTCTGGATCTAGCCACATTTACATAAATGCTAACTTTGTTGAAATATTTCACTTGCGCAAAAGTAAGAATAATAAATTTTGGTTAGTTCAGTTAGCCATGGAGGCTAAAAGGAAGATTAATGAGTTGGTTAAATATTGTCTAATAAACATGAATGGACTCAATACAAAGGTAGATGTAAACATCATACCATTGGGTTCATATGATTATATATTTGGCATGGATTGGTTGGAAACAGGCCATGATGTCCTAAACTATTACAACAAGACAATGGCATGTCTTGATGAAGAAGGGAAGCAAGGAAAGGTTCGAGTCATTCCAAGAGATGTAGTTGTTAGAGAGATTTTAGACATGCAAATGAAGAAAATTTTCTGAAGGGATGTCAAATTTTTGTAGCACATATGGAAGAGGTAGCTAAAGATAAAGTGATAAACATTGAATACCATCCGGTCTTAAGGGATCTTGAATATGTTTTTAGGGATATCATAGGACTTAAACCAAAAAGAGACATTTATTTCTCTATTGATTTGGTGCTAGGAGCTACCCCAATGTCCAAGACACCTTACAGAATGGGAACGCTAGAATTGAAAGAGTTACAGATGCAACTTGAAGAATTGTTAAAGAAGGGGTATATACATCCAAGTGTGCCACCATGGGGAGCCCCAATTAGTTTTGTGAAGAAGAAATATGGAACCTTAAGGTTATGTATTGATTTCAAACAACTAAACAAGGCCACCATAAAGAAAAAATATCCTTTGCCAAGGATTGATGATTTGTTTAATCAACTAAAAAGTGAAAGAATATTTTCCAAGATTGACTTGAGATTAGGATAAAGGAAGAAGACATCAGCAAGACAACATTTAGGAAAAGATACAAGAGTTATGAATTAACAGTAGTACCATTTGGAATATCAAATTCCCCAACAATTTTTTATGTTCCTAATGAATGGAGTGTTCAAGGGGTACCTCAACAAGTTTGTAATTATTTTCCTAGATGATATACTCATCTACTCTAAGTCAGAATAGGAACATGAGAAATATTTAAGAATAGTGTTGCAACTTCGAAGAGAACATAAATTGTATGCTAAGCTAAGTAAGTGCATCTTTTACCAAAAGAAGATTCACTACTTTGGGCATATGATTTCAACAGAAGGGATAAAAGTTGACCCTGAGAAGATAGAGGCTACTAGAGGATGTCCAATGATAAAGAATGTCACATAAGTCATATCATTCATGGATATTGTAGCTTATTACCAAAAAAACATAAAGAGATTCTAAAATATTGCAAGTCCAATCACTTCTTTGCAATACAAGGGACTGAAATTTGAGTGGACTTCCAAATGTGAAGAATTTTTTTAGAAGCTGAAAGTCATATTGACAAGTGCATCAATATTGAAGATTGCAGATCTAGATGAAGATTTTGTTGTGTGCCATGATGCATGCAAGGAAGGGCTCGGTGGAGTTCTTAGTCAAAAGGATCATGTGGTATGTTATGAGTCCAGAAAACTAAAAGAGCAGGAAAGGAATTATGCTACACATGACTTGGAGTTAGAAACAATTCTATATGTACTAAATATGTGGTGACATTACCTCATGGGGAAGACATTTGAGCTAAGAACATATCACTATGTTCTGAAGGATTTGTTTGGCCAACCAACATTAAATGCCAGACAAATTAGATGGCTTGATTTTCTTAGTGAGTATGACATTGAAATTAAGCATATAAAGGGAAAGGAAAATCAATTAGATGATGCACTCAACATGAGAGCTCATGAAGTGCACAATGAAACCATTAGCATGTATTGAATATATTTAAAATATAAAAATTTTGCAACAACAAATTTAGATCAACATTATCTAAAAATAAAAGAAACATTACAACAAGGTAATTTTAAGAAAAAATTTAATTTTTATGAGATGGAAAAATATGGAATTCTCATGTACAAAGGAAAAGTATATGTTTTGAATTCCAATGAGATGAAAAATGTAGTGTTGAAGGAAATTAACAATATGCCATATGTCGGGAACCCGGGACATCAGAAGATAATCGTAGCTGTAAGAAGCCAATACTTTTAGTTAGGAATGAAAAATGAAGTGGCTAATTACATAGCCAGGTGTCTAGAATGACAGAAAGTGAAGACAGAACATAAGCATCCAATAGGTTTGTTACAGCCATTTCCCATTCCAGAATGGAAGTGGGAAGTTGTCACGGTTGATTTTATTACTAATTTTCCTAGAACAGTGAAGCATCATGATTCAATGATGGTGTTGGAGGATAAATTAACTAAGGTAGCACATTTCATTCTAGTAAACACTACACACAAGGAAAAAAATATTGTAGAGATCTACATGAAGGAAGTTGCTAGGCTACATGGGGTGCCTAAGGATATTGTTTCAAACATATATCCAAATATTACTTCAAATTTTTGGAAAGGATTGTTCAAGGGATTTTGGACAAATCTAAATCTTAGTATAGTGTATAACACATAGTCAGATGGGAAAACAAAGAGGACTAACAGAATAATCGAGGACATGGTTAGGATGTATGTGATGGACTAGACACCAAAGTGGGAAGATTATATTCATTTAGTTGAATTTTCCTACAACAATGGATATTAGTCCTCATGCAATACCCATGGGTCGAGCCCCAGTTGAAATGTACTTACAAGTATGTGTATAGGATGGTGCGCTAGGAACCGATGGTGCGCTAGGAACCTCTTTTGGTTAATGAGCCTGTTTAGTATTGTATATTTTCATTTATAAATTAATGAAATAAAACACGACTGCATGTAGACCATCTTGAAAAGAAGAGTAAGGGGGGTAAACTCCACTTGAGTGGGAAAGGAGGCGAAGAATATTAGCCAAAAGGGGCTAACCTAAGGAGGCTTAAACAAAAGAGAATATTTTAATAATATTTTCTTAAGAGTCTAATTTATGGACACATGTATATTGTGTTACCATAAGTCCAAAGAGGGAGGAAACAAATTACCAAGTGGGTTAATAGAATTCCATGGAGTGACAAGTATCATTCCATTGTCATGCAAGTACAATGGGATTGATAAATCACGATAAAAAATGGTAAAAAGGGGGGATGTTGGGTACGATATGGTGGATGGTTATGGAATGTGTGGCAGAAGATTTACTATTTGACTGAAGAGTGTTGAAAGGGAATTTATGGGAGAAGAAGAAGAGGTGAGTTTTCAGGCCCGTGTGCATTCTCTCCAAGTGAGAGAATTGCTAAGTTGAAGAAGCGGGTTGTCAGGACCATATGCATTCTCTCCAAGTGAGATAATTGTAGGGAATTTGATTCCCAAAGGCACCAAGTTTTCGTCAAAGAACTTTGATTATTCATGTTTGACTTGTTGTTGAATCCTGGAAGGGAAGTGGGAAGTCATAGGGGGCTCACTTCCTAGGTGGGACAAGCATGTGGGGAAAGTAGAGTCTGTGGAACTTGGCATGTGTGTTGAGATAATGTAGTTGCTAAGAGACCTTCTAGGATAGATTATCCTTGACTAAGTGGAGTTCAAGCCCAACTCGGGGGTGACCTGTTCTCATCTTGTGGGGAACAATGTATAAGGTTGGGAGGAAATTAAAAGGTCTGCATGAAATAAGTGGTTCAATTGTACCATATAAGTGTTCATTATGTGCTTGGTTAATTGTTGTTGATTGAGAATATATGATATCCTGTGTTGAATACTAGTGTGCAAATTACTATGAATTATGGTCATAAGTAATTATTATTCTTAACATTTTTTAAGTTATTTTCCCTATAAAAATTGTATATGTGATGTAAACTGATAATTCAGTCATGGGTTCTATAATTTTCATTACCTTGAGCGTATTGAAAATGAGGCTGGTTCAATAATAGATTGTTGTAGTTGTAATACGTTGAAAATGTTTATTAACAGCTTTGTTTATTTCTTCAATTGTTTATGTAGAATTAATAATTGTACATATGATAAGTGGGGTAATTACCCGTCTTGTTTCAAGAAAACTTGAGTTATGGATAGTCATAAGAGATTAAACATTCGATATTTCGGGCCGAAAAGACCTTGAACAACTACAGATAGTGCGTTGGGCACAAATTTTCTCATCCTCATATCTTGTTGAGAAAATATTAACAATTGGGGAGGGTTTTACAACCTATTGATGGTCCTAAAGGTCTTAGGTAAGCCTAAAAAAAAATTCAAATAATTAAACACTAGATACAGACTAATTTAAGGATGTCAGAGTGACATTGGATATGGGAGTCTGATGAAAACACTCTGAGAAAACCTTCTCGATCGTAGGATATATCGGGATGATGTCACCCACCCAATACACGGAAGACTATTGTCTTAACCTAGAAGGTCATTCTAGGAATCAGTGATGACATGTATCTCATGTCAGTCCACATTGTTGGTGACCATGGTGCCACATGACCTGGTGTTATAATGTTTGGTGAAATGAAGGGTGACATGGTTTGAGTGCCACATGTCAAGCAAAGAGATAGTGTTGGGTAAGTCCACGTGTGTAACATGTAGGTAGTGGACACAGGAGCATGACGGTTTCATATATATGGGGAAGTGATATGAAGGAGTCTTCCAACCCGTGAATTAGACATGATTCCAAATTAATATAAGTGTTGAGACTTTAAGACCGAATTATGAAATGGAGGTAAAAAATTATGCGTCTGTGAGTCTGCATAGATGGAAAAGTGGTTAAGTGTTGATACTTTTGAAATGAACTTATGAAGGGAAGACTTATGCATTTGTGAGTCCACAAGTGCGTGAGTTCATGAGCTCACGTAGATGGAAAAATGACTAAGTATTGAGATTTTCAGATGAACTTATGAAGATGAGGTATAGAGTTGTATTTCTGTGAGTCCACGTAGATGGAAAAAGTGGCAAAGTGTTGAGACTTTTTGAATGGAATTATGAAGGGAATAAATATGCATTCGTGATTCCACGAGTCCGTGAGTCTGCAAGAACACCACCCACGATTATGTGAATACAGTAAGGTTGTTAGAAGAAGTAACAAAAAACTGATACCCCATCCCTTAGAAGGTACTTAGTGGGTCGGATATGTTACAAAGTGGCATCAGAGCAACGATTTCAACACTAGGCCTAGGTGGGCCAGATATCAGTTATAGAACATATGTATTAATGATAAGAAGAGTTAGTAATTATAAAGTTTCTATATAGTACTTTTGTCTAGCAAATACCACTAATTCCATATTTTGCGGAATTTCAAATATATATAGATCGAAATAGAGACCAACATCATAACAGACGTTGAAGAGGAACAAAGGATTTCCAGCCATGAGGAAGACGTCAAAGGAAAATTGTTTGATATGAGTAATGAAAGAACAAAATCCAATGGGCATGACAAAAGTAAAGAGAAAAGCATGGATTTGATGGAAACCATCAAGAATCTACAAAAATATGTTCAAATCCATAAATAAGATAATGAAAGACTCAGAACAACCAAAGAACAAAAAGATGATTTCAACATCAAGTTGTTACGAAGCATGAACATGATATAGAGGAAAATGGATAAAGAGTCAAAATATAGCAATGAAAATGAACCTAAGTCTCATAGAAAAAGATGTAAGATGAGGGGTGATAATAGCCATCATCGACACTCACCTAAACACTTATATAGGAGGCCACACAATATCTCAAGACCGTCCCCTGTCAGAGAACATAAGAAGAGAGTTGGGGAAGATGGGCTAAGGGGAGAAATGAATAAGATCAAGCCTCATGATTTTGATGGTGAGCACAAAAAGGATGAGGACGATGAGGACTTGGATGTTGGGAATGAGGAAATACTTTCAGCTGCACAACTATTCCCCTCAGGAAGAAGGAAGAATAAAAATTTATCATCTTAAAGGAAAAACATCAATGTGGTGGGATCATTTTGTACAAGTGCAAAACATAAATGAGAAGAATTCTACTTGGGAAACATTTAAGAAATATTTTGGAAATAAATACTTAACCAAACACTACTTTGATAGGAAAACAAAAGATTTATTCGAAATCAAACTTGGAAGCATGAATATAGATGAGTATGAGAGAAGGTTTTTGGAATTACTAAAATATGTGCCCTTTATCAAAGATGAACAAGTAAAGATTCAAATATATTCAAGTGAACTACCATCATTAATAAGTGATAACTTATGGTATGATGATCCCAAGACGTTGGAAGAAGCCATAAGAAGAGATAAATGTCTCTACTATCAACATAAAGGAAGAACAACTTGTCAAAATGCTTGATAGGGCACAAAGAAAAACAAGATGGAGCAGAGGAACAAGGGAAACACACCCCCATTTTGAGAAAATATATGCAAAGAAAAATAGTTCCCAAAGAGCCTAAGATTGCCAAAACCATGGGAAAAATACCAATACAACAACCCATAAAGTGTTGGGGTTGTAGTGGAGACCATATGTATCAAGAATTTCCTCTCAGAGATGAAAAACCAAAGGTTATTCACAATGTACAACAATCTGAAATAGTAGAATATGTGGGAAAGAGCATACCCAAAATTTATGCATCCCTGGATAACAAGAAGGCCAAATTTCAGTATCACATGATTGAAGTAAAAGGTAAAATCCACAACCAACTTATTTCTATTTTGATTGATTCAAGAGATAGTCATAGTTATCTAGATCCTAAAATGGCATAAAGGTTTCATCTTCCAAGAAGCAAATTGGAAAAACCTTGGTTGGTATAGCTAGCTGCCAGGACAAAAAGGAAGATTAATTAAATGGCCAAGGAATTCCCAATGGAAATGAATGGGTTGAGTACCAAAGTAGATCTGAATATCATACCTTTGGGATATTATGAATATCTCATTGGCATGGACTAGATGGATAAGCACCATCCATTTTTGGACTGTTACAATTTTTTTTTTACTTGGTTAGATGAGGAAGGGAACTTAAGGAATGTACAGGGGATTCCAAGAGCTGTAACTATCAAAGAAGTCTCATTTTTACAACTAAAGAATTTTTTTATAAAAGGACGTCAACTATTTGCCTCACAAATTGAGGAAGATACTAAGGGCAATGTACCAAACATTGATGACTATGTAGCTCTAAAAGAATTTGAATATGTGTTTGAATAAATCCCTAGATTACCACCCAAAAGGGATATTGATTTCTCAATTAATTTAATTCATGGAGAATCCCCTACACCCAAAGCTCCCTAAAGAATGACCATACCCGAGTTGAAGGAATTACAAATGGAGTCGAAATTAATTTTTAAGGACGGATATATACACCCAAGTGTGTCACCTTGGGGTGAAACAATATTGTTTGTTAAAATGAAGGATGGCACCTTGAGGATTTTCATTGACTTCAGGCAGATAAACAAGTTAAATGACAAATATCCTATGCCAAGGATATATGACCTCTTTGATCAGTTAATATATGGAAAGGTGTTTTCCAAGATTTATCTGAGATCCGAATATCACCAGGTGAGGATCAAAGAAGAGGATATTATTAAGACTTCTTTTAGAAAAATGTGTGACCACTACGAGTTTACAGTGGTACCATTTGGATTGTCAAATACACTAGTTTTTTTCATGTGTTTAATGAATGGTATATTTAGAAAATACTTGGAAAACTTTGTCGTTGTCTTCCTGGATGACATCCTTGTTTATTCCAAATCTAAAGAAGAACATGAACAACACTTGAGAATGGTGCTGCAAGTACTGAGATAAAATCAGTTATATGCTAATTTGAGTAATTGTTATTTCTACCAGAGGCAGATTCAAAACTTGGTCCGTATCATATCAGAAGAAGGTATAGTTGCAAACCGTGACAAGATAAAATACGTCACAGAATGGCCAACACGAAGAAATATCTCTGAGGTGAGGTCTTTTGTGGGACTAGAAGGTTATTATTGGAGGTTCATTGAAGAGTTATCCCACATTTCACACCCAATTACATCTCTACAGAAGAAAAGTGTGAAATTTGGATGGACACATTAATGTGAAATAAGATTTCAAAATTTGAAAAGTTAGTGACAAGTGCACCAATTCTAAAAATTGTTGATCCTAATGCAGATTTTATTGTATGCATTGATGCATGCAAACAAGCGGTTGGTGGGGTCCTTAGTTAGAATGGACATGTAGTATGCTATGAATCAAGAAAGATGAAGGAAAATGAGAGATTGTATTTGACTCACGATTTATAGCTAGCGACCATTGTTCTTTCTCTAAAAATGTGGAGGCACTACTTTATGGGTAGGAAATTTGAATTGAGAATAGATCATAGTGGGTTGAAATATTTATTTGGACAACCAACCTTGAAGGCCAGTAAAAGTAGATGGTTAGAGCTCCTCAGTAAATATGACTTTAATATTAATCACATCAAGGGTAAAGAGAACAAGGTGGATGATGCACTCAGTAGAAGAGCACATGAGATACATGCTACAATCATCAAATGTGCAAACATGATTTACGAAATAGAATTTTAGAAGCTACAAAAATAGATCAGACATATGAGGAAATGAAGGAAAATCTACGACAAGGAAATATGCAACAAAAAATTAAGAATTTTGAGATAAATGAATACATAATCCTTATGTTCAAGAATATAATATATGTGACAGATAACCAAGAGTTGAAAAATCTAATCTTATCATAAATGCACAAGATACCTTATGTTGGACACCCGGGATACCAAAAGAAAATTACAGTTGTCAAAAAGTTATATTATTTTCCAGTTATGAAAAATGAGGTTGCAGATTTTATTGCCAAATACCTTGAATGTCAAAAATTCAAGGTTGATCATAGACACCCAACTGGTTTACTACAGCCTTTTCCCATTACAGAGTGGAAATGGGAAGTGGTAACCATGGACTTTATTACTAAACTTCCAAAGACTGTCAAACAACATGATTCAATTATGGTAGTTGTGGAAAAGCTTACCAAAGATGCCCATTTCATTCGTGTGAAGGAAACTCACAAGGTAGCCAACATTGTTGCTATGTACTTGAAGGAATTAGTTAGACTTCATGGGATACCAAATAATATTGTATCTGATAGGGATTCCAAGTTCACATCAAATTTTTGGAAAGGGTTATTCGGATTGGGCACAAATTTAAATTTTAGCACAACCTACCATCTTGAACCATATGGACAAACTGAAAGAGTCAATAGGATAATAGAAGACAGACTGAGAATGTATGCCATGGATAAACCCTAAAAGTAGGAGGATTGACTACATTTGGTCTAATTTTATTATAACAATGGATACCAAAACATCTATAAAGATAAGTCCATTTGAAGCATTCTATGGAAGGAAATGCAATATGCCAAAAAGTTGGGACAATCCAGTTGATAGAACAATAATTGGACCAGATTTGCTCCGAGATGTGGAGGATCAAGTGATGAAGATAAAACAAAACTTGAAAATTTCCCTATATAGGAATAAACATTATGTTGATAAGCATAGAACTCCTAGATAATTTTTAGTAGGTGACCATGTATTTTTGAAAGTAAAATCAAGATGAAGTTCCTTGAGATTGGAAGATGTTCAAAGTTATCAGCAAGATATTGTGGGCCATTCAAAGTTATGGAAATGATTGGTCTTGTAGATTATATGCTTGCATTACCAGCCTCCATGAGAATTCATAATGTTTTTCATTTATCCTTACTCAAAAAATATGTACATTATACTAATCATGTCATTGGCTGGAATGTGATTCGGGTAAAGCCAAAGGGAAAATTCTAGGTACAACCAATATGCATTTTGGACCAGAAAGAAAAACAAATCTGGAATCGAGTCATAAATCTGGTAATGGTCCAATGGACCTGGTACAGACCTGAGGAAGCAACCTGGGAACATGAATATGTTATGCGGGAAAAATATCCACATATTTTTGTAATTTTTTGAATTTTTGTTTGTACATATGTATATGATGCACTGGGTAAAATGCATAAATAAGAGGGAGGTGAATGTAATACCCCTGAGCCAAACCCCATATGAAATTTAATTACAAGTATGTCTATAGGATGGTGATCTAGGAACCTCTTTTGGTCAATGAGATTGTTTAGTATTGTATATTTTCATTTAGAAATTAATGAAAGAAAACATGACTACACGAAAACCATCCTGACAAGAAAAGTAAAGGGGTTGAACTTGAATTGAGTGGGAAAGGAGGAAAATAATCTTAGCCAAAAAGGAATAAACCTAAGGAGGCTTAAACAAAAGAGAATATTTTAAAAATATTTTTTTAAGAGTCTAATTTATGGACACGTGTATATTGTGTTACCCTAAGTCCAAAGAGGGAGGAAACAAATTACCAAGTGGGTTAATATAATTCCATGGATGGACAAGTGTCATTCTATTTTCATGCAAGTACAATGGGATAGATAAATCTCGGTGATAAAATGACAAAAAGGGGGGATGTCAAGTACTATATGGTGGGGGGTTATGGAATGTGTGATAGAAGATTTACTATTCTGCTGAAGAGCGTTAAAGGGAATTGTTGGGAATTGTTGGCCTGACAAATTGACGGGAAGTTGTCGTTGAGTCTATGGAACTTGGAACCTATATTGAGATAATGTTGTTGTTGAGAGACCTCCTGGGATATATTATCCTTGACCAAGTGGAGTTCAAGCCCAACTCGGGGGTGAATTGTTCTTAGTTTGTGAGGAACAATGTATAAGGTTGGGAGGAAATTCAGAGGTTTGCATGCATTTGGTGGTTAAATTGTTCCATGTCAGTGTTCATTATATTCTTTGTTAATTGTTGTTGATTGAGAATATATGAAATCCTACATTGAATACTAGTGTGCAAATTACTATGAATTCTGGTCATAAAGAATTTTTATTCTTAACATTGTTTAAGTGATTTTTCCCTATAAAAATTGTATATGTGATGTAAATCGGTAATTCAATCATGGTTTCCATAATTGTGATTACCCTAAGCGTATTGGTGATGAGGATGGTTCAATAATAGAGTGTTGTAGATGTAATACCCTAAAAATGTTTATTAACAACTTTGTTTATATCTTCATCTGTCTATGTAGAAATAATAATTGTACATATGATAAGTGGGGTAATTACCCATCTTGTTTAAAGAAAAGTTGAGTTATGGAAAATCATCAGAGAGTAAAAAATTGGTATTTTGGGCTTGAAAGGCCTTGAACAGCTACAAACAATGCGTTGGGTGCAAATTTTCTCATCCTCACATCGTGTTGAAAAAATATTAACAATTGGGGTGGGTTTTACAACCTCCAGATGATCCTAAAGGTCTTAGGTAAGCCTCATAGAAAAAATCACATAATTAAATACTAGATACAAACTAATTTAAGGACATCAGAGTATCATTGGATATGGGACTCCGATGAAAAGACTCTGAGAAAACATTCTCCACCGTAGGATATATTGGACAGACGTCACCCACCCAATATGCGGAAAATAGTTGTCCTAACCTAGAAGGTCGTGTGAGGAATTAGTGATAACGTGTATCTCACATCAATCCATGTTGAGGGTCCACGTGGAGGGTGACCATGGTGCCACATGGCATGGTGTTATGGTCCTTGCGGAAATAAAGGGTGACATGGTTTGAGTGCCATGTGTCAAGCCAAGAGACAATGTTGGTTAGGTCCATGTGTATAACGTGTAGACAATGGAATTAGGAGCACAACAGGTGCACTGAGATGGGAAGGTGAGATGAAGGAGTATGCCAACCCATGAACCCAACATGATTCCAAATTAATCTAACTATTGAGACTTTCAGACGAAATTATGAAGAGGAGGTACAACTATGTATGTTCGTGATTCCGCGTATATGGAAAAGTGGCTAAGTGTTGAGACTTTTCGGATGGACTTATGAAGGAAAAAATTATGCATTCATGCATCTGTGAGTCTGTGAGTCCACAAGCCTACGTAGATGGGAAAATGACTAACTTTTGACATTCATACGGACTTATGAAGAGGCAGTATAGAGTTGTACGTGTGTGAGTCCACTTAGATGGAAAAGGTGGCTATTTGTTGAGACTTTTAGATGGACTTAGGAAGGGAAGAAATATGCATCTGTGAGTCTGTGAATCTGTGAGTCCGCAAGTTCGTGAATATAGTAAGGTTGTTAGAAGACGCAAAAAAAAATTAATACCCCATCCTTAGAAGGTACTTAGGGGTTCAGATATGTTACACCTCACTAAAAATGAGTCTATTTGAAGCATTTTATGGAAAAACGTGTAACACACTAGTGATTTGGGATAACCTAACAATTATAGCCATATTTATTAAAGGAAATGGAAGAGAAAATGGCAAGAATAAAGAAAAATTTAAAGGCTTCCCAAGATAGGAAGAAACGTTATGAAAAAAAGAATATAGTGTTTAGATATTTTAAAGCGGGAGAACACGTGTTCTTAAAAGTGAAGGCGAAAATATGTTCGCTAATATTAGGAAGTTTCCCAAAGTTGGCAGTGTGATATTTTGGGCCTTTTGAAATATTAGAATATAGGGTCAATTCCATACATGATAAGATTATATGCATCCATGAGAGTGAATAATCTATTTCAGGTGTCATTATTAAAGAAATATGTGCATGACCCTAACCACATAATTGATTGGAATGTCATCGAGGTGCAACACGAAGGGGATTTTCAGGTGGAACCAATACACATCTTGGAACAGAAAGTCAAAGTGCTCAGGAACAAGGCCCTAGGGAGGGTAAAGGTTAAATGGACATGATACAGTCTTGAATATGCTACATGGGTGAATGAAGAAAACATTTGGGAAGATTACCCACAATTTTTTAAAATTTTTGAAGAAAACATAATGCAAAACTCCATTTTGAGAAGCTAGAGTTCCAGAACCACATCTCAGAGTCCTAGCCAATAGTGTTGGGGAACTTGATTAAAGAATGGCTCAATCCATGGGTTAACCCTAATAAAAGGTTGGTGAATCCCTTGGTTTATCCTTGATAAATGAATGGTTCACTCCTTGGTCAGTAGGTTGAGAGGAACATGAGATCGTGGTTGGAACTATTACTAGAATTGTGAAAGTGAAGAATTTTATTTTCTAAGTATTGTGATGTAAATTTTCATATATGTATATCGACATAGTGTGCACCGAGTATGACACACAATAGTAGGGGATAGAGAATGTAGCATCCCCACTATAATCCCCAGTTTGATTAATGTTTAATGTAGATATAATATGTGGCTATGACCAAGCGATGTAATATGCAAATTGTATTTCTATGTTTTAGTAATAAAAATGTGGTGCCAACTGCTAATAAGACATGGACGGAGATGGGGATTAAATTAATAAAAAATATAGGGGAGGGTCTAAGAGAATTCCTAAGAGGGGTCCAATGGGGAATTACCCATGTATATTAATTCAACCCATTTTCCTAGAAAAAATTACATTGACATATTAACCTTCTAATTTATGATTGAGTGTTCCTAAAGCCAATCATTGAATACATGTAATAGGGTGGATGTTATTGGTCACATCCCATAATTATTGGGAGCATGGGATTTGATTACAATGATCTTGGGGAAGTGTTTGAGTCAAGCAAGCAATCCAAAGGAGAGGAAATTTGTATGAGTAGGGACAATGATTTTACACATGGAGTTTTTTGGGGGTATAAGGAGTAAATACAGAGAAATCAAAAGAGCTTGGAAGATAGGTTTTCATGCCTCAAGAGTGAACTCGTGAGAGAGTTTCACTAAAACAACAAGTATTTGTTGTTGTTTCCTAGTTGTGAGTTTCCTTGAGTTCCCAGCTAAAAGATCCCTAGATACTTGTGCCAGAGAGACCTTGATGAATGGATGGGACACCCAATGGACTAAAATCAATGAAAGGGTATATTCCTTGGGTTGGTCAGGTCAAGAGGAAGAGAGATTGTGAAAAATTGGGATATTTGTAGGAGAATATTAGTGGGTTGTGATTTTTATGAAATGTGAATGGACAGTGAGAGACCACCCTCTTTTGTGGATTAATAGCCTCATCTTGGGGGTGATTGGATATTTATATTTGGAACAAACATTCTATGGTTTGGTGGAACTTTCGTCCCAAGCATCTGTTTGCAAAATTATTTTGAAAGATAAGTGTTTTATCTTGTTGTTGTGTTAATTTATGAGTTAAATTGTTGTGCATGAACTCTATGTTTTTGGAAATAATTTATATACTACTGTGTTGAATTATTAAACCACATCATGTTTATTTTAGTATGTTGTAGATGTATCAAGTGAATGGTATCAATAGTAGTCAAATGTGTTTGTAATTTGTAGTTGTAAGCTACATGAAATTGATTAGTTAGTAGAAATTTTGTTTTTATGAGTATTATTCGCTGTAATTTCCCTTAGTTGGATTGGGGGACGTTACATCTTACCACATGGCTTATCTATTCACAATAATTTTTATAGCAGTATTTTTCTTCCTACCTTGAGCTGATCATAACCTCAAATCAACACACATGAAACTGAAAGTTTCACATCAATGCATTCAAGCATTCTTTCTTCACTAATAACCAGGGTGCCAACACTCATGGCCACTCAACTCCTCTCTTTTCCATTGTTACAACTCTATATAATAATGGAAGGTACTCCTTCCATAATGGATAGTCCATTACATGCCCTCTCATTCAAACATGTATCTCCTCAATGCGTTGAAGCAATGTGCTACTTATGAGTACTTTTGTTCTCAATAATTCTTTATTGGTCAATGTATTCATGGCACATTGTTCATGAATTTTTCTTGAAAGGATTTTAATTATCCTTGAATGTTATAGGTTCCTCCCTATGTCCTTCAGGTTCTTATTTCCCGAATCATACCTCGCTTGTGTATCAATGGCATACAAATTCCACTAAAAAACACATGCATATTATCAAGATAATAAAATATTTTAGAAGAGATTCTTTCCCAATCCCTTTCAATTCTCACGCCACATGGGAACGAAAGTTTTTATACATGTTCTAGTTTCCAATACCCTCTCTAGTATTACCTCATTAGTGGTGCTTCAGGGAACTTCCCAAAGTCCCTTCATTAATCTTTCAAAAACATCCCTCTTATATTTATACTTTGCTTGAGGTTGTCCACCATTGGAAGTTGTCCTTCCTCAACAAATCCAATATTTCTGTACACATAACATCCATCATCATAGTCACAATTATATCAATTGTCATGTAAAATCAAAATGCATGTATCATAAAATTTAAATCAACTAAACATTCTCAGATATGTCCTAGAATATCTATATGCACTCCATCACATCATCCTCAATGTCTTCATGAGTGCAACCACAATCAAATTTTTAGTTGTATCTACAATAGTACAACTATCAACATTTTTATGTTGGAATAATCCATACATAACCAACATATTAGTTTTCTCATCCTAGAGAAACACAACAAACAACAAGGAAAGGAGTCAAGGGATTTTATTTTTCTCCATATCCTTTACACAATAAAAAATTATCAGTTCTACTAAACTATTTACAATGCTTCATGTCTTTGAATATCATGGATTTTAACCAATGTCATTCTTTCAACCACATTCATTTTATTATTTTCCTTTGCTTTCACAATTGTTTTTTTTTTTTTTTTAAGTTTACAACTCTATTAAGAAATCAAAGTTTTAAAGTGAGAAAAGTGTTTATCCTTTTCTCATTTATTTCTTATGCAATTCATCCCCTTTCGGATCTGCCTTCTCTGTTCCTTGAGAAGTCTCTGTCAAGTTCATCTTGACCTTTCCTGGATAGATCAACATGCTACAACAAAAATATTTTGATTCACAAATTAATCATGAACCAGTCGATTTTACACATTTCCCAAACATAAATCATATTGATCAGCATTCATTTACATGTTCCTTATACATGCATTATATTTTAAAATGTAATCTAAGGTTATTTTATACATAGGCTTGCAACCCACTCCCTAATTCTCAACAATCATTAAGATTATGGCTCTGTACTCTTGATAGAGTTCCCACTCAGTTCCTCCATACATAAATTCTTCAACATCCAATTCCCTTGTTGCATATCCATCACTATCTGAAATGACCTCAATCTTGAGTCATCCTCAACTTCATCATTTTAGAGTTCCACCCAATATTCCATAAGGACTATAGACATTCATTCTTATCATGTATGAAGATTATACATGCAAACTATCCCAATGTGATTTCATTCATAATGCACTTAACTACATGCTTCAACATGATGTGTGTGTCTACCATATGCACACTCTATTCATGATTTTCCACAATAATTTATATGCAATCCTTGAAGGCATACTCATATTTCCTTCCATTCATAACAACAAAGCACTCCTGCTAATTTTCTCTTTCAACATTTCATATTATCTCTCTCTCTAAGGAGTGGCATACCTCCTCAAGCTATTATTTAAACAAGATACTCAGACCCTCTAACATAGGGTCAATCATGCATTCATGGGATTATTTATTCTAGGAAAGCACACTCTTTTCCTTACTGCCCTCTTACTCAAGCAGTCATATCATGCCTTCAAGCATATAAGTGTATCTATATGTGCATTTTGCATGTGCATTAATTGTACATTGTAACACCCCTTTTCCAAACCCCTGATTATATGTAACTAATCATAATTAATGATTTCCATGACATGACATGTGAACAATGAAAATGTATTATTATTAATATTTCCAACAAATAATTGTGGGGGTGAAGACTTGAAGTACTGGCCATGATACCACTAGAGGAAAGAGTAAAGGAACCTAGATAAGGAGTTCACCAGGATAATATGACCCAATTCTCCCCTTGCTGAAATATTGGTTTAAAAATAATAAGCTATTTTTCTCATCCATGATTTCAAGGAAACTCAGTTGATGAGGAAGGATAGGTGGTTGAAAAACCAACCACCCTCATTGAATCAAAGTATGGAGGGAATCCTGAGGTGATAGATAGTTTTCAGTTATAATATAGTAGGAAATATCACCACGAGTCCCAATGATTGACCCATGGGTTAACTTCTGATAGAAGGAAGGGGTGATAGATTAAGAACCTTCCTATGTCGAGGAGTGCAATAAAAGCACACGAGAGTAGAAAAAATGATCTAGTATAAAGAGAGAAAACTCTAGGGAGTTTGGGAGGAATATATTTGAGTTCTATGGTCAGGGGATAAGATCCAAAGAAAAAGAATATATTGTAGCTGCAAGAGAAAAGAGCAGAGAGTTATTCTCTTTGGGGTTGGGGGAGAAGACCTGCAAGAGAAAACACACAAGCAAGTGTAGAACTCCCTAGTGGTATCATGTCTTGGCATGAGGGTGGCATACTGTCGAAGTAACTGAGAAAGTAAAGCCTATGGTTGGGTGGAAAGGATACCACCCATAGTTAGTTAGCTGGCGCATCCTACAAAACAAATAAGTATTCCTTATTCCTTGTGTAATTTAACTAAAATAAAATCAGGGTGCCTATGATTGTATTATACATGTGCATGTATGTTAAAGGGACTTGATATTGTTTTATTGGAAATCCTACATAGTTGAATGATTTTATGATTATATAAATAGTGTATGCCTCACCTATCTCGATGAAAGTACTATGTCTTTATCTTAAATAAAGGAAGAGGATATGATACCTTAATGTTCGTGCTAGAACATATTTCCTGTGAAAAGGAGTCAAATTTATAAGTTTAGAAATTAATGGTAATTTCTGAGAGAGATGAAGAGTCATGACCTTCCTTAAAAGGAATAATGCGATTATTGTGAAACATATGTGTTGAAGGCTCGAAAAGGATGATAAATATTGTATCCTTCCCTTCTCCTTGACACAGAATGTTGCAAGGAATAGAAATCCTCAATTGAAATTCATCTAGCAGGATTATTACCTATTAGGAATGCGTGAGAGCCTGAGGGAACTATTAACTAAACTCGTTACCTCCTGGTTGAGTCGATGAGACTCAATAGTTGTTGATTCCCGAGATGGATTAGATCTCAGTCGTCCAAAGATAGGCCTTTACCCTATTGAAATTTCATTATAGGTCGTTGTTAGCCTATAATCGTTGGATCAGTCGTGGGATGAATTCCCACCATAGATCATAACCAAAGAATGGGGACCTGATAGGACAGGGTTCTAACCTCGGTCCCATGCTCTCGTTACCTAAGTATGAGAGAGAGAGAGAGAGAGAGAGAGAGAGAGAGAGAGAATGTAATATGTACTATGCCAACATGGCATCCAGGGTGTCACAATGGTGACACTTGTCATCTCTTGGTTTGTATATGAGTCAAGTGTGGGCCTTGTTCAAGTCAAGCCTTTGTATTACAACCTTGGATTTCCAACCATCAGATCTACCAGTTGAGATATCTCAACCGTAGATCTTTGTAAAATATCAGGAGGGAGTTTTGCGACCCAGGGAATCAGAGCATCAAACCCTAGATGATTTCTAAGTCTATACTCCTTCAGAAGTCCCGATGTTCGATATCCGACGACTAGGGTTCTAGCCCCTGGTTCTATACCCTTAACTATAATAAGAATGAGAGGGGGAGAGAGAATGACATCATGATTACGCTCATTTCCAGAGAATCAACCAGGGTGTCACAAGGAGTGATATGTGTTAGCGTGGGGTTGGATCAAAGGTAGATGTGGGGCCCCCGTCGAGCATAAGCACTAAGATGGGTGCCATAAATATGAACCGTTGGATATGGGAGTGGACCAATATCCACTATATATCTCGGTGGAGAAAAGTAAACCAGACCCCTAGATAAAGAGAGTCTTAGGTTACAAGAGATAAGGAAAGTGTTGCAGTCTGACATCTGTTAAGACATGAATTGTCGATCTGTGGATCGATGGGCTAGTCTCTGTTTTTCGATGTGTGGAGCCGCGACCACACCATAATTGTGAAAGGAACTATGGTATCCATTATATCTACCTACAAGATATGTTAGTCATAGATGTTGCGGTAATGGGTCAGGTTCCATAATCCTGAGATTACTGTAATCAATCCCCTTGTAATAGTTGGGATTAGATTAATTGATCCCATCATAATATCAAGACTCAGACTTCTTTGATGTTTAAAAGATGTTGGGAAAGTCCCGACGTTTGATGACTGATGGTGAGATGTCACTCGATGAATTGTCCATGTGTTGTGACGTGGGAGGGCCATGTGTCACCCCTCGATGATGCGACATGTCACCTTGATTCGACATAATTGGACATAGATCCAAGTGGAAAAATAGTGCCACATGTCAAGTGGTATGGGTGCCATGTGTCATTCTATATGGAATGACTAGATAGGGCCACATATCCAAAAATACCAGTTGTACTTCGGATCTCAGAGGCTTGGGAGGATTTGAGAAATAGCCCTTACAAAGATGGTCGATGACCAATGCCTGCTGGATCTGAGATGAAGTCCAATGTTGTCATTCAACAAGTAGGAAATATACATGTGTTAACATCCCATTGGGTGAAATCCAAGTACAATGATGATGTGTACACCACGTCAGTTCACATGGGTGATCCATGTGTCATGTGGGGACTGTGCCATGTGTCAATTCAAAATTGGTGTAATGGGAAGGCGGTCCATGGGGAAACAAGGGCCACTTTTTGTGCTAGGATAAGACATGTAGAAATATAGTACATACCCACATGTGAAAGGTGCCATCTCATCTTGGATCGGGCCTTTAACTATATACAAATAGAAAAAGGGTTGAGGTCCTGAGATACGAGGTTCTGAGGCTCTGTTATCTCGACAATCGGAGGACAAGTGTCAACGCCTAGTTAATTAGTGTGTTGGGAGATTTTCGTAGAAAACTTTTGGATGTGGAAAAGGGTCAACATCTCAGTGGTCAATGTTCTGAGATAACATCATCCGGTGTAACCAAGCCAATACCTGGTGGACTAGGTGGTGAGTGCCATGTCTGCAACCACGTCGACGCTAAGGGTGATTGATTTATTTATCCTTGGGGTAGTTTCACATATTGAAAAATTCCTTTCAGCCTTAAAAATGTCGGAGCAACCTTCCATCGATCCATTACCTTTTCTTTTCACGATCTCAAACATATCGTAGAAGCTTACCTCAATGATATTGTTTCTCACTCTCACAAGAGAGTGGATCACTCTACCCACCTTCGATTCGTTTTTGAGAGATGTCTCTATTATCACATCCATTTAAACCCTCATAAGTGCATCTTTGTATTAGGTTGGGTCTTCTTTTAGGAATCTTAGTCTCTGTGATTGGGATCATGGTGGATCATTTAAAGGTTGAGGCAATACTTTGATTTCCTCCCCCATGCAACATTCATCAGCTTCATGGTTTATAGGTGAAATCTAAATTCTTATGTCGGTTTATAGTAAACTATGACAATATTACTAAGGGTTTCATGTGTATCTTGAATAAGGACACTCCATTTATATGGGATGAGCGATCCCAGGAGTCCTTCGATGCTCTTAAGAAATCCTTGGTATAGACACCTCTGTTGAAGCCTCTGAACTATAGTAGATATTACTTTCTTTATATCATCGCGTTGGAAGGGACGATTGCTATGGTTTTAGTTCAGGAGGATGATGAGCTCCATGAGCACGTCATTTACTATCTTAGTCAAAACTTAGTTGGCCCTGAACTCAAGTACTCTCATACATGCGGTTGAAATATTACGACACTATATATTTCTTTGAAAAAATATCATAGTTGTTGACGTCAATCCATTTCAATACATCCTTACTAGGTGTATCATAGGGGGAAAATATAATAAATGGATTGTCATCTTGCAAGAGTTTGATCTCGATTTTGCTTCGACAAAATACAAGAAATCGCTAGTTTTTGCCGAGTTAATATCCGACTTCCCTCGATTAGATGAGGATGTTATTCATGTCGAATCATTTGCGAATGAACACATTTTCCTTATATCATCATTGGAGCCCTAGTATGGAGACATTTTTATCTATCTTCAAACCTTTAAGTTATCTCAACATCTTTTGAGAGATGATCGATGACATATACGATATCAAGCTAAGAACTACCTTATCGTCAACGACACTTTGTATCATCGAGGCATAGATAATATCTTGTGTCCTTGGTTGACTCATGAGGAGGATGAGTCCATTATTAATAACTGTCACAGTAGGGCTTGTGGTGGTCATTTATCTAGGATTACAACAACCCAAAAGATATTGCGAGCTGGTTATTTTTGGGCGTCTATTTTTAAATATTGTGTCGAAGAGGTAAACAAGTATCACCCCTGCCAGGTGTTCACTTAGAATATGCGCTTGCATCCAGCCCCTTTTCACCTGATCATCACCGTCAGTCCCTTCACCAAGTGGGGGGTGGATTTTGTGGATTGCAACCCAACTTCGGCTGGGGGGCATTAGCATATTATTGTGGTTGTAGACTTCTTTACAAAGTGGGTTGAGGCTGTTGGAGCCAGAAGTCACTCCTGGATTGCTTGCAGGAGCAGAGCCTGACACCCATCAGTTTAATGTCACGATTTGTTTTAAAGAGGTGATCAAATGGAGGAAAGCTCAAAACAATATCGTCTCAACTCATAAACTAGGCCAGGCATGCATGGACGAGTGAGGTCTTGATAAACTTCAAATAGTGAGTTGCAATAAAGGGTGAGTAGGGGGGAGACTTGCATGAGAAGAGTGCGAAGGTCTATCATAAACATCAGGTTCATCACAGACTGGAGAAGAAAGTACTATCATAAACATCAGGTTCATCACAGACTGGAGAAGAAAGTATTCGAATGCAAGATCCTCTTACAATCAAACACAGAAAACCAGAGAATACAATAATGTCACAATAAATCCTTTATCATAACAAAATTTCAATAACCCACGTGAATCCTTCGTCTGTGAACTCTCTGGCATGAGATGAAACATAGATGAAAAAGGAGAACTGTTTGTCATAAACCAAGAAGTCTCAAACACAGATACATGACCAGGAAACCAGAATGTTTACTGAAACTTTACAGTCGGGAGCTTAGCTCTACCATCGATAGATACAAAAATGGCGAAAATGCCTTCATATACTCAGAACAACAACAGAGAAATCAAGACACTGCATTGAAGGCTTTGCGTCTGCATGGCTTTCTGACAGTCAACCTCTGAGAGATCATGCAACTTATGTCAGACGCAATCCAATTCTTTGACAGTTCCAACGACGAATCGACATGCCTTCAATTCGTTGTCGTTCTTTCCCATTATGGCGGAGGCGATGTCTAACCACCACCAACCGCTTCAATAACTGCTTTATCGGGATTGAGGATGACCCGGCCAACTTGGCATCTTTGGGACGTGGAGGGCCTCTTGCGCTGCCACCTGGAATAACTGACTGACTTGGTGAATGAGCGTGGAGGCCAGCGCGAAGGATGGAGTGCATGACAGGAGTGGTGGCGTCGGATCATGAGGGCATGAAGGGAGTGTCGAGGTGCGAGGGGGGGCGACAGAGGAGGGCACCTGGTGGAAGACAATAGGCGGAAAGGGGAAGAGGAAAGATAATGGACTTGTGCCTTGGCGAGGTGTTTACGTGGAAAGGAGCGGGACACATGGCAAGCGACGAGTGGATGATGAGAAGGAAGGAGGATTACGTGGACCAAAGAGGGGAGGTGGATGAATGACGCACGGCAGCAGGAGAAATGAGGTTATGGAAGATGACATGAAAGGAGAAGGGTCCACGCTGGCTAAACACAGAGCAACTGGGAATGACGGGGTCATGCGAGCGCCGTTGATCCGGGCGCTAAGATCTCGGTCGTCGGAAAGCTGTGCCCCCGATTCCGAACCCCCCCCCCCCTCCGCTTAAAGGTAGAAAGGAAGGGGGGGTCCGGAATTGCCTTTATCGCCGTTGATCCGGGTGCGCTGATCTGGGCCATTGAAGAGGTGCGCCCTGGATTTCGGACCCCCCCTCCACTTAAAGGTAGAAAGGCGGGGGGGGGTCTGGAATCCCACCTGCGCCGTTGATCCGGGCGCCGCGATCCCTGCCATCCAGACTTGGATTTTATTTAATCATGGGCGCGTTAGCACCCCGAACTTAGGACAAGTGGGTTTTTAACCCCTCCTTTCGCATCCAAACCCCCCTTACAAGAAATATCGGTAACATCAGCTCCATGGGGGATAGAGTCGTCCCTGTGATGCTCTAAGAACATTTTGCAGATTCAGTGCCTTCGCTGTTGGGCTATGGACTCATTTATTAGTCCGAAAAACAAAAACAGAAACAATATGTACAAAAGAAAACAAAAAGAGCCAACTGTGGCTCACAGAAAACATTTTTTCAAGAAGTGCCCATTCACTGGGCCACTAAAAACTTCTTTGCCTTCCAGATCCTGCAACCTGTATGTGTTGTTTGCAAATACTTCAAGGATCTTGAAAGGCCCAAACGAGAGGGCATCAAATTTACTGTGTTTTCCCTTGTCCTTCCTGGGTGCATCCCATTTGAGCACCAGATCACCCTACTCGAATTCTTTCTTTTTGCTCTTCCTGTCAAAAGCCTACTTGATCTTCTGCTGATGATTGTAGGCTCTGTCCATGAACTGTTCTCTGATCTGCTGCACTTCCACCATATGATGAATCCTTCTAAGTACATGATTAGGTTATCCTTCAAGGTCGTGGAGGAAATTTGCCACAGGTAAGGCAATATGAGTGGGGAAAACGACCTCTATTCCATAAACAAGTTGGAAAGGAGAGATGCCCAGGGACTTCTTGGTTGTCACCCGATCAGCCCAGAGAGCAAATTTGAGCTTTGAGTCCCAGGCCCTCTGATTGTCCTCCAGTAGATTTTTGAGGAGCTTGATCAGGCTTTTATTGGAGTACTCTGTCAGTCTGTTTCCTCGAGGATAGTATGGAGTAGAGTGAACCAATGAAATCCCAAATTGTTCACAAAATTTGACCAGAGGCTTAGACCTGAAGGGGGAGGCGTTGTCAGTGACAATCCTGCTTGGGCAACCAAATCTGGCTATGATGTCTCCCAAGAGGCTGATGATTACCTTGTGAGAAGTGCTCCTGGTGGGGATAGCCTCTATCCACTTGGTGAAATAATCAGTCACAGTGAGGATCCATCTGTGTTGGCCACTTGAGGGAGGATGAATCTCTCCAATGAAATCCAATCCCCACTGCTGAAAGGGTGCCGAAACTACTACAGGCTTTAATGGCAGAGATTTGAGTTGTTGCTTACCTGAGAACTTCTGGCATTTAATGCAAGCCCTGACTTCCATGCAGACATCAGTAAACAAAGTAGGCCAGTAATACCCAGCCCAGAGGATTTTGTGGGCTGTGGTCTTCCAAAAATGGTGACCTCCGCAGAGACTGCTATGAAAGTCGAACATCACCTTCTGGGCTTGCAGCCGGTCCAGACATATTAATAGTATCCACATAGGGTCTCTCCAATACAGGGCTCAGTCAACGAGACAATACCTGACCGATTTTAGCTTCAAATCTCTGGCCCTACTCTTTCCTAATCCGTCAGGGGGCTTTAATTCTTGCAGAAAATACAAGATATCCTTGTACCAGGGACATGACGCTAGAGGTATGATGATCTGAGAATTCCTACCGGATGACTCAGCTTGCTCATTGATGAAGTTAATCCCCAGAGTCTTTCAATTGGATTCAGCTAGCAACTTGGCCAAACCTTGCCCCTTTATCAACTTGGTGGGCTTAATCTCCAGGTCAAACTCCAGGATCTTGGCGATCCATTTACCCCTTCTCCCGTCTATGTCAGGATGTATAATAATGTCCTTCACAGAGGGTGAAGGGACATATGCAGTGATCTTTGAGTGCAAGACATAGAACCTTAAAGCTTTGAGAGCTTTCACTAATGCATAGGCATGCTTCTCCATGATCTCATACCCGAGTTCAACATCTCTCAACGCCCTGTTGTAGAAAGCAACAGGTTTCTCTCGCCCTTGATCGTTTTTCTGCAACAAGACTGATGCTACTGAGTCATCAGAAGCAAATGAGAAAATCAAGAAATCTTTAGCATAATCGAGACTGATTAGCACAGGTGCCTCGGTCAGTGCTTTCTTTATTTGCACAAAATATTCCCTGGGTTCAGTAGTCCATTTTATTTCATGGCCCTTCCTGAGCATGGCTGTGATATGTTTCACCAGCTCAGCGAAGTTCGAGATGAATCTCCTAAGAAAATTAACCTTCCCCAGAAATGCCTGAACTTCCTTCTTAGACCTGGGAAGTGACAGGGCCTGAATCGCTTCCACCCTGCTTGGGTCAATCCTTACTCCCTCTGCTGACACTATGTGACCTAACAGCTTTCCCTCCTGCATAGCAAACAGTGATTTCTTGGGGTTCAAAGATAGGCCATACCTCCGACACTTCATGAAAACTCTTTTTAAGTGGCAACAATGCTCTTTATCAGTCTTAGAGAAGACTGTGATGTCATCCAGATATATCACCACAAACTGGTCCTTTTCCCTTGTTGTTCCAGAGTTTGTGTTTTAAGGCTATAAAACACACCGTCTAGGCATCCAAAATAATAGTGTTTTCTTTCAAAACAAAGAATGAGGAAGGCTCGATCAGATTCAGTTTCTCAACTGTCTCTGTCTTTCTTCTCTCTGTTCTTGGATGGTTATGTCCCGTTCTATTGCTGCCCGCGATTGTTCTAATTCGGTTCTGTTTCTGGCGGTTTGCAGGATAGTATTAAAGAGGTTCAATGCAATACTAGTTTGGTCTTGTAAACCTATATCTACGTTCGGTTGTCGAGCGTTTGGGACTGTCATAGATGGTTAATTTTTAT
>ML780277.1:112911-159406 GCA_009831015.1 Picea engelmannii
TGCTGAAACACCGCGGAGCAGATGCTGAAACACCACGGCTGTAGCATATGTTGAAACAGTGCTGAAACTAAATTTAGCATTTAAATTTGACTGAAAAATCAGCGAGACTGAAACTGGGTGGGATTTTGAAAAATTAACAATTAATTACCCATAATCATACTTAGCAATAATTAAATCATTGTTAAACCTTCCTCAAGCCTCAATTATGATCGGAGATCGGGAAATCAGAGAAAACGATGTTAACTTTATTTGTTCTTTCGAAACTGCGAAGCGCGATTTCCCGATGTGATTAGTTTAAAATTGAAACTTGTTTTAAAATGATAATTGAATTAAAGATGAGTTAATTACATATTAACGTATCGGGGAATCGGGGGTCGAGGTTTCGTGACTTAATATGCAATGAGATTTTTTCCTACTAGATAGCGAACTCCGATATCCCGATATATTTTTCAAATTCTTAAGTTTTGTCGTTTAAGTTTGTTTTTTATATTATTCGGAAAAGTATTTGGGCATTCATTGAATAATTTCCAACCATCTTTTTTCCCAAAATAAACCCCAAGTGTATTTCAGATTCATTAAGTATGAAAATTTTGACTTATAAAGATTTTGAATAGTGCAAAGACTCCAGGATATCAAAAATTTTGTTCTTAAGGTAAAAATTTAAGTTCAGTTTCAACATCCCTGATGAAGGCTATGTCCATGGCCCGCTGAAATGTTTCTCCTGCATTCATCAGTCCGAAAGGCATTTTGGCATACATGAATGTGCCCCAAGGAGTGATGAATGTTGTTTTTTCTCTGTCCTCCGGCATGACTGATATCTGATTGTATCCGGAGAAACCATCAATCATGGATATTCTGGATGTGCCAGTGACTCTCTGTAATATATGTTCCATGTTGGGAAGGGGATAATTGTCCTTTCTGGAACTTCTATTCAAGTTCCTGAAATCAACGCAGAGTCTGATTTCCCCACTTTTCTTTCTCACTGAGACCAAATTGGCTACCCATTCAGAATATCTCAAGGGGACAATGATCTGGGCATCCAACAGCTTCTTTACCTCTTTCTCCATGACAGGAAGCAACATGGGATTTATCTGTCTCAGCTTCTGCTTGAATGGCTTCGCCTCCTCTTTCAGCGGGATTTTGTGCTCAATGACTGATGTGTCATACGTTTTGAGGTCTTTGTAGGTCCATGCAAACACATCAGCAAACTGCTTCAGCAGCTTAGTATATCCGACTCTCTGCTCCTCAGTCAAACTCCTTGACAACTTAACCAATTTAGGCTCCTCAGGTGTGCCTATGTTGCATTCAGTTGTGCCATCATCATCACCTGAAACCTTACCCTTTACTGCCACATCATTCCCGTCGAAAAATCTTTCTAATGGGATTAGTCCTTTCGGAATGTGATTGCTCGGTAGATGAATGATCTGGTGATCAGCAATTCTATTCACAAATTCCCCAGGGTGATGGTCAACTTTCTCATCAGGATTCTCATCTATGTGCATTGTGGAAAAGTCATCAATGGACTGGAGAAATTTCTCAATTTCTTGATCATCTTCAAACACCTTCCAGTGTTTGACATTGTCTGGTATAGAAGGTCTGTATTTTATTTCAACATCAGACCTGGCAGTGGGCAACATAGGAACTTCGAGCACACTAGCTGTGAAAGCTAAAAAGTTGGCTGGAGCATTTTCTTCCCTTGGAACGAAAGAGATGTTAAAATCCAGGAAGAAATTATCAACTAGGTCTCATACCTCATTCCTATAATTCCTGAGCTGAGGATTCTTATCTTGATAAACATTTTTGACCTGCTGGACAATCAGTTCTGCGTCCCCAAACACAGCTATCTCCCTTATTTCCATATGTTGCGTAGCCCTTAATCCCAGAACCAGAGCTTCATACTCTGCCACATTGTTGGTGACTTCGAATTCCAACCTGTATGACAGAGAGATGGTCTCTTGACAAGGGGACACGAATACTATCCCGGCACCAGCACCCATACTGGAGGAAGCTCCATCAAAGAACATCTTCCAAACAGAGGTGATTGGAGGGGGTGTCTCCTGATTAAGAATGGGCTGCTTTCTGATCTGTAAAGGAGCCCCAGGGGTGTGGGTGAGTTGTAGTAAACTGGAGCCTAAATCAGTGTCCAAGGCATAGATGGGATGATTGTTAGGGTTGGCTTCATCACTGATTATGTAGGCCAGCTGGGCTTCTCTGTACAGTCTCCTATGTTCCCCTCCAAAGATTGGAATGATGGCATATGTGAGATCCATCTGCAAGGTTCCCCCTAGTCTCTTTATCCAAGATCTTGACAACAGCATGCCAAACTTGGGGGGAACATCAGCTACCACAATATCCATGACCATGCTCTTCATGGGTAGCTGAAACAGGGAAACTACCATATCCTTGATGACTCCCAAACAATGAACCCTCCTGGAGTCAAAAGAATAGAGGTCATGATAGGCTCGGGTGACTTCCAGTCCTAATTCCTCCATGACAGTTTTGGGCATGAGGTTGTGAGAGGCCCTTGAATCCATAAGGCAATTATGCAGCACTTTGTCATGTATGTTCAGGGATGTGTAGAAGGGAGGGGATGAATCATCTCTATCTTCTACCATGGGACCTAGGACAACTGCAGGCCTTTCATCTTGGAGGTTTATGGAGTCTGTGAGAGGGTATGAGGCTTCGGACTTCAACAGCTCAGAGAATCGTTTTTTGAATTCCCCATGTTTAATTAACTCAGGGAATGGCACAGGGATTCTGATCTTTTGAATCTCATGTTCGAAATTGAAAGAAGACATAGGCTTTGGGATTTCTCTAATTTTAGGAACATGATTATGGACAATGGTGGAGAGAGGTTGAGCCTTCTTACCTCTGTGAGCATCTGCTACTTCATTAGCAGGTTTCTCCGTTCTAGTGGATTTCTCTGGAACATCAGGTGCTGCTATCCTTTTGTCGGGCCTCAGGTTGTATCTGCCTCGACCGTCGACAGCTTTGTCTCCCTTGCTCAATTCATTTAGCTGGCCATCCATGAGAGACTCTTCATAAGCAGTCTGAGTGAGATGAGGAGAAGGAGGAGTGTCTTCTAAGCAGTGGATTTTACTCTCGGGCTCGTATGTTTCCCCTTCTTCTTCATCAGCCACAAAATTGTTCTGAAAGGGAGCCTGAATTCTTTGGTCATCTCTGTCTCTTGCTCTCTCTCTGTGCATAGTCGGGGGAGCAATATTATTTGGCCTCCTGAAACTCCCTTTATTTTCGGTGTTCTGAGGGCCCTTATACATTTTCTTCCTTTCCACCTTCAATCTTTCCACCTCTTCTTTAAGGAAGTTCATTACTTGGATCATCTCATTTACTTGAGGGTGGGGCAGTGATGGGCCGGAAGTTGAGGCTTCCGATTTTTCCTTTCTTCTGTCTGTGTCGGCCTGGTTTCTCAGTCTGTCAGCTGCCAATATGTTGGATTCCACTTCTATAGTTGCATCTTGCATCTGAGCTAAAGATGTGGCTCTTCTTTCTCTCAATAAGAGACATAAATCAGGGTCAAATGTGCCAGCATAGGAAATTTGAGTGGAGGCCTATAAGGGATTAATCTCTGCAGGAATCTTATTATACATTTTATTGAATCTTTTGGAGAAGTCAGAGACATATTCTCCATCCATTTTCTTCAGATCCCCAAACTCTGTCATGTAATACATATAATCCTTCATGTCTCCCCACTGTCTCAGGAAAACACTCTCCAGAGCCTCAATTCCAGCGACAGATCCAGGGGCTAGTCCTCTAAACCATTTCCTGACCTCACCCTCCAGGCTCTGGACGAAGACTCTCATCCAAACATCTTCATTTTCAATGTTTAGGTTGTTTGCATAATTGTAAAAAGCAGCCAAGTGCTCCTCAGCAGTTATGTCTCCCTCCCCATTGAACTTGGGCATGTACTTCAAGTAGTCTCCAGCAGGGAGAGGATTCATAGGATGTGGTAGGATCAAAGGGGCATATCTAGCCGCAACTATGGCATCCATTCTATTCAGAGGGGGATTAGCACCAGCCATAGGGATATTGGGTAGAGGAGAACTCGGAGGAGAAGGAGTATGGATGGGAGATGTCGGAACAGAGGTTCTTGGAGGAGACAACGGAGAAAACAAGGAGAGAGATAAGGGACCAGAGTGTGCTGATGCTTCTCTCCGTGTAGTAGTAGCAACAAAAGGAGGGGTAGTGAAACCTTCAGAAGCTTGGGGTCTGTGTTGAGGCACGACCTCCAGGGAGGGGGGAGTGACAAGGATCTCTCTTTCTGATACCAGACCAGGAGGAGAAAACTCAGCAGGAACACTCCCGAAATTCAGAAAACGGGAAACCTCAGAGGAAGGACGACTAGGAAGCTGAGAATAAGAAAATGGAGTCCTCACAGAAGGGGAAGGTGCATTACCTATTTCAGCGATGGAAACCTCTTTCACAGAGCTCTTTCCCTTTCTGCGCACCACTTTCGAGTCAGCTCCTGGTGTAGCTAAATGAAAGTGTGGATTAGACCTCGTATGTCTGCCTCTCGAAGCCATAGTTGATAGAGGAGTTTCTCCCCAGCGAAGTCGTCACAATGGAGTCGCCAGGTGCTTAAAGGTAGAAAGGAAGGGGGGGTCCGGAATTTCCTTTATCACCATTGATCCGGGCGCGCTGATCTGGGCCATTGAAGAGGTGTGCCCCGGATTCCGGACCCCCCCCCCTCCGCTTAAAGGTAGAAAGGCAGGGGGGGTCTGGAATCCCACCTGCGCCGTTGATCCGGGCGCCGCGATCCCTGCCGTCCAGACTTGGATTTTATTTAATCATGGGTGCGTTAGCACCCCAAACTTAGGACAAGTGGGTTTTTAACCCCTCCTTTCACATCCAAACCCCCCTTACAAGAAATATCGCTAACAGAGGCCATGCCTACAATTAAATCTAATGGTAATATTGTTTCATTTTTCATGTTCAATCAAATTATAGCCCGGTTCAGGGTCCCGAGTGACATTGCCACTAATCATGGAAGTCACTTTCATAATTGAGTGATGAAATAATTAGCATTGAAACTTGGGTTTAAACATGGTCATTTTTCCCCTTACTATACCTAGGAAAATGCACAAGTAGAGGCCATGAACAAATATCTCAAGACCATTTCGTAGAAAACTGTCAGCCAGAGAAAATCTAATTGACATTTAATTATTTACCCATTACTTCGGGCATACCAAAACTCGGTTAAGAATTCCACTACTTTTTCTCTTTTTAATTTAGTACATGGTGTGGATTCAATGCTTTCTAATGAATGTGAAATCCCTTCTAGTAGACTGGCGGTTAAGCTCCTACCTGACACTTTTGATCTCGAAGAACGCCTCATACACATAGAGAACCTAGATAAGTAGTTTCGAGATTCCTCTACGACTATCGAAGTGAATAAATGACGTGTCAAGGTATCGTATGATAAGTCTTTCTGTCCTCAATAGTGTGTTGAGGGTGAGTTGGTCCTCTTGTATGACCAAACCAAAGAACCACTAGGGGCAGGAAAGTTCAACCCCATGTGGCATGGTCCTTATATCATGCGATGTGTCTTAGAAAAAGGAGCCTACGAGTTAGAATATTATGAAGGGAATATGTTGGATGAGCCCATAAATGGGCTCTACCTAAAAAGATATTACGCTTTAGCCCCAATCTTGGGCGTAACTCTTTGTATACTAGTGTATCTTAGTGTATATATTTTTTCCACTTTTTTTCATTGGCTTTCTTATTGAGTTTTCCCTTCGTTGGGAAGTGTCAATGGACTCTTCAGTTTACTTAGGATTCACAGACTGTGCCACTCATCATAAATGGAAATTATCTTCCACCGCTTGGGTTTTTTACTCACACGAGGGTCAGCTAGTGTCTTCAGGTGGTGTTTGTCTAGGGCCATCAATGAATAATGTGGTTGAATATAGCGATGTTATAGAGATTTTACGCAGTGTCATTTCACATGGTATTCATTCTTGAGAATTTCACCTGAAATTCTAGTTAGTAGTATGTCAGTTGAACGACAATTACCGTGTGTGACACCCTACTCTACTTCGACGATTCGTACGGGTACAACTTTTGGAATGACATTTTGATTTTATTACTTATAATCACATACCTAGAAGTTCTAATTATGTATCTGATGCATATGCTAATTGTGTTTTAGATTGGAATTTGTCACATAACTAAAGTAAAGAATGAAAATTCACCAATGTACAGATTATAATATAAGTAAAGTCGAAGAACCATGTTTTTGTATTTCATTTATCCAAAAAAATGGTGTTATAGTACAAAATTGGGGCTCACACCCTCAAAATACATATACAGCCGATCGATACAATAACCGTGAAATCTACGCCTGTGGTGCGATATGTGTCATGATAAAATACTACGGTGTTTGCGAGACGCTGAAAGAGCTGCACCCATGCTCAGGGCACACCCACCACTTGAACCATGGGTATTATGTGCGTTAAACGAGATAGGTTTCCTTGCACATTTTGAATCACTCTCTCTACAACTCCTCCCACTGGCTCATCCCTCTGGTTCCTCAACCGATTTCATGGGAGTCCACCCAACCATCGTGGGCCTACGTTTGCACAACAAAGCATTTTTGTTATAATACTTGATACCATCCAAAAAAAATTACATTTTTTTATTCCCTTTAAAAAACACAAAAGAAAAAATGAAATATATTTGAAAATTGTTTCATACCTATGTTTCTGTAGGTGGAATTTAGTGGAAATGGCATGTCGAGGTCCCCTCTAAAGTTGATCCCTGCATAAGGGTATTTCTCCAAGGCTATCACCTGTTTGTGCCACCAGGAGAAGAACTCATTGTTGAAGGGGGTCGATACTCTACCACCTCCCAACCACATCATCACCTCCGTCCATCGTGACATGGATGGATTGAGCATGTGGAACGATCTCAACTCTAGGGCTCAATACTGGAACCCGTTCGAAGAAAAAAATTACAAAAGATAGATGTGAACCCAAATTTCCTCTTCCTACCCTATTTGAAGTCTGTCAACTAGCTCTTCATGGTAGCCAATAGTGAGGTGCACCAA
This sequence comes from Picea engelmannii, assembly GCA_009831015.1. Lineage (NCBI taxonomy): Eukaryota > Viridiplantae > Streptophyta > Pinopsida > Pinales > Pinaceae > Picea > Picea engelmannii. The sequence continues at coordinate 119,975 of ML780277.1, forward strand.
TCTTACACTATGGGTCATAAGCACTCCATTGAGTAGAACATCAGTGTCCATGATGCCTCATTCAATGAGGCCAACCCCATGATCCATGTGAGTACAAGAATGACAATCTTTAAACTTAGGTTGTTGATTGCCCGAATAGGGAGTTGGATCCTTGCCTTTTCTGTGACTAAAATAGACTGAGTGGCGATGTAGTCCTCTATGTTTATGCCACTCCCAACTCCCATGGATTTCAGGTTCACCACCTCACAACAACGCGAAAACCCTGTAATAAATTATATATGCTCAACTTCAATTCTCAATGGTTTCCCATCGAGGTTGAAGGCCTCTATATATTGATCCAAAAACTTCACCAGCATTTGGAGCAGCCTCACTTGATCCCTCATCCCTTTGAGAGCCCAAAACTTATAAAGAAAAAATATTTTTAATGCTAATTGGGCCCCTCGATCTCTTTCCACTGCAACATCAACTTCCTCATGCTCTCTTTCTCTCCATTCAATTACCATCCTACAAGAAAAATCCTATTTTTGACTCAAATTCCTTTAAAAACTAAGTTACAGATTTGTACGTGAGTTGCAGTTTACAAAGTCACGTATAGGGTTGTTGTAACACCCCCATTTCTCCTATTTTGTAAATATAACTATATTGTCCAAGAGACTATGGATAACTCGATATGTGTGAATGTTTGATTAGATGAACCTTTGTATAAAAGGTCAATAAATGTAATTTCTGTTACTAAGAGAAAATGGATAAGTGTTTCATAACAGCTGAAAGGGGGGTTTTCCGAGATAGACCACGAATTCTATGAAAGAGATGGTGAGGAGAACCAGGAATGGTTGAGATAACCCCCACCAAACTAGTATGTTCTTGGATTTAATTGCTCAGGACCAGAACAATCCTCTGACCCAGGAATGAATTACAGTTAGGCTGGTAGGTGGGAAGACCTCCTCAAGAGTTAATGAGGGGATGGGGAAGAGAACCCATATGTAAGGATTTTAGACCTGACCACAGACTGGGAATTCATGCCACACACAATATTGTTGAGGAAGGCAAGAAAGGAAGGCATGGTGGGTAGAGGAAGAGTTGCGAAGAGAAGCATAGAAGAGAGACTAAGCTCTCAAGTTTGAGGAAGAACTGAAAAATGAATGTGTTTTGGTCGTAGGAAGTGGCTAGCAAGGTTATGATACAAGTTGATAAACGAGGCTGGTGAGTGACTAAGGAAGTAATCAGGTAGAACTCCTTTCTTGGTATAGAGAAAACCCATTGCCAAGATCCTGTGTGAGAAGGAGAGTAACCTCCGTCCCTAACTGTTGTTGAGCTAAAAAAAAGAATTCTCTCTCAGAGGATCGTGGTCTAGCTTAGGGATGGCCAATGATAAATCCATTAGGAGTGACTGAGCCTATGGTTGGATGGAAATAGGAACCCCTTTCAACAATCACATCACATCATCTGGTTCTGATAAGTGTTTTCATACTCTATGCATTGAAATGGAATAATGGATGAATGCATGTATTTATATATCTAAGAATGGTTTATGTATTGAAGGATCAAGTTATGTGTATGCATTTATATTCCTGTGAACTTATGCTTATGATTGATCATCTATATTCCCATCTTATCCCTCGAGTTTTTTTGGAACATAAACTTGTAGGACAACTGATATAGAAAGTATTGCGTCAATCTGGTCATGTCCGTCCGAAGAGGATATCTTCTTCAGACTCGTTGTGCGATCGACATATTATGCCCAAGCCCTTAGCAAATCCACAATGAGGAAGTTATGTTTAACTCATGAGAGTTAAAATAACCCACTTGACCAAGATCTAGGAACCCCAAGCTAAGCCTAAGGGAGATAAGACTTTCTGGCTTTGGAGCTTGGGAAGTCTGGGACTTCGGGGTATTATTGGCCCTAGTAGTCACAAACTGGTTGAAGGTGACCGAGCGTTACGGTAACCTGCAAGGTTGACCAGAGTTGGGAGGTTTCCCTAGTAGTTAGAGGAACTTGTCTTACCAACTAAATCAGGATCCAACACTCCATCGCGAAGTAGAACGAGCCACCGATCGAGAATGATCGGTGTTCCCCTCAGTCATTGGATCTACACCGATATGACTTCGACGAAGTTCCCCTTCGAGAGATGGAGATGCCATAGCATAAAACTCCCCAAACGTTGAAGTTATGAAGTATTGAGAGTCATAGATTTGGGGATATTTTTAGGATCCCCGCCTACCATCCGATTATTTCGGAGGAGGGAACTACACACGGTACTTCGGCAAAGTCCTGCTTCGGGAGAATGCAGTGGTCGTAAATCAAAAACTCCCGAAGGGTGGAGCCGCGGAGTGACCAGGACCGTAAATTTAGGGATCCTTTGGGTTCCTTCCTAGCCGTCGGATATATGACAAGATCAGCTCGATGTTGACCACTTCAGGAGAAACAAGGGGAGACTCACTTCAAGAACTCCAAAGGTCGAAGTTACAAAGTAACGGAGGCCGTGGATCTAGGGGTTACATGGACACATCGGAACCGTAGGATCAAAGGAATGGGAAGGAGATCATTCAGATGATGCATTATGTCAAAATCACCTAGGTTGACATGGACCCACTCGGACGCGACACGTGCCACCCAAGATATGGGCCACTAGTCGTCTTTTTCTTGTTCGTGTCCTCTCCAGTAAACAACAGTTCAACCCACATGGAAGGAGGTGTATTTGGGAACCACCTGTAAGTGTCATCATGTCTCGTATGTCACTCCATGAGAGTGGACCCCTTCGGAAGTCTGAGACTTCAGGATTTTGGGTGTTTGGGGATACAAATTCATGCACATGGTAAAAGGTACGAAGGTAGGAGCCACGTGGAGGTATTTAGGGACTTTGGGCTCTAGAGGTAAAGCACGCGGGAAGGAAAGGAGGCGTTCTATGCCGAAGTGTTGAAGCATCGAAGCATCGAAGTGTCTAATTCCTCTACATCCGGTATGATATATTTGTATTGAGTCCGTCATTGTCTTAGGTGATGAATGGAATTTCCTTGCGAGTGGAGAGAACCTGGTAATGGATTCCTGTGGATGCTACATTGACCTCAATCAATGAATGCTCAAAGATCCTTCACCAGAGCATGTCTTCCGATATTGAACTCAGATACGAGCATACTAATTGCAGTTGGAAAGCCCTTGATAAGTATAAATACGATAGAGACAGGAAAAGAGGATTTGATCTAATAAGGAAGACGAAAATTTGAATTCCCTATCCAAAGGAAAGATATTAAGGGGTCGGGTGTGTTACAAATTGGTATCAGAGCATGGTTACAACAGTTGGCCTGCTTGGGCTCATGGACAAATTTCATAAAAACCATATTTAAAGGAATTTTAAGGGTGACACCCTATCTTACCTCTTTCCTAAAGAGTTTGGTTAAACTTTTACTGAAGAAAATAATGAAACTTTCTACTGTGTGTGTATATTTAAGAAATATGAATTATGTGTGGTTCATAAACTAGTAGATTGTTGGATAACAATAAGTTTTTTTTCAGCACTCAAGCAGTCAGTAAATTGCGGGAAAACTACAAGTATAAAGGATGGTGATGTTCCATGTAGTGGGGGATGGCTCCCATAATAGAGACGAAGAATCTGACAAAAGGATGGCGGTGGAAACCCCTTCGGTTCTGGCTAAAACTGTAAAGAGCCTCATGGCCGAATTACAGAGTCGCAAGGCCGACAATGAGAGATTGATATAGGAGAAAGAAAAAAAAATGGAAATTAATGCAGTCTTGTTGTAGAGCTTATCCGATATACAGAGGAAGTTGGAGCATGGACCCACAACTAGTCAGGTGGACCGATGACATACAAAGAGGAGTCAAATCCCACCTAGGATATGAAAATGTGGTACCATAATTGGCCACACTAGGAGGAGTACCTCGAGGAAGGTCCAACCTAGAGGCAGGAGACACTCATCGAGAGAGTCCTCTGGAGAGGGAACTAGAAACTCTGAGGGATCCTCTAGTAGCAAATCTAGTTCACATTCTCAAAGGAAAGGAAAGAAGCGAAATAAGTCCAAAAGTCATGATCTTGACGATTTCAAGAAAGCCAAACCACCCTCTTTCAATGGAGATATTGAGAAAGGGGAAGAGGCAGAAACTTGGTTTCTTGGTTGAAATAAGTACTTCATAGTCCATGACTACTCTGAAAAATTGAAGGCTCGAATAGCCATCTTCAACTTGAATGGAAAGGCTTCCATTTGGTGGGAAGACCTTAGGAATGTGAAAGGAATCCATGAGAAGGACGTGTCATGGAAACAATTTGAGAAACACTTCAATAAAAAGTATCTCTCAGAGAAATACTTCAATGGGAAGACTAAGGGGTTCTATTAACTCAGGCTGTGACAACTCACCATAGAGGAATATGTTAATAAATTCCTTGAGTTGCTGAGGTATGTACCATACATAAAGGATGCAAAGGTAAAAGTGCAGTGATTTTTTAGTGGGTTACCTCAGAAATACCAGGACAAGATTGAGTTTGACGAGCCAAAGACCTTAGAAGAAACTATCCAGAAGGAAAGGTATTTTTATGAATAGTTCGAGAGTCAGAGAGAACCTCGTGAGGACTGGAAGAAGAAGAGAAGTTCAGGATTCAAGAATAAGGGGGTTTAAATCCTCAAGATTTAAGAACTATGGGAAGGATTCTAGGATGATCCTTCCTACTAGAAGTGTGTATCAACAAAATTTCCCCTCCCATAGTGTAAATAAACCTTTTGGAGAAACTCCAGGAAAGATTGATAACCCAAAGAAAGAACCCTTGAAATTTTTGGGTTGTGGAGAAGAACATCTACTGAGGGATTGTCCACATAGACAACAGAACAGTAGGAGAGTATAAAATATCCACGAAGCTAACACATTCAATGATGTGTCTAGGAGCATGCCACGGATTTATGCATCCCTAGATAATAACCAAGCCGTCCACCAAGTCTCAGTGGTGGAGATGGAAGGTATGATCTCCAACCGTCTAGTTTCTATTTTAATTGACCCTGGTTCTAATTTGATTTATGTGGCCCCTTAGACTATTGATAAGTGTAAATTGCAACCAATTAGACATGTAAAGCCATGGTTGGTACAACTAGCCACTAGAACCAAAATAAAAGTAGTAGAGGTCATACCAACTTGCCAATTCATTATGAATGGGTTTCCCACCCAAGCGACCCTTAACATACTTCCCCTAGGATCTTATGACCCGTTGGTTGGTATGGACTGGTTAGCCACTTATAAAACCAAGTTGGTTTTTTACCATAAGACTTTGGAATTTGAAAATGAAAAAGGGAGAAAAATAACCCTCTAAGGGATTCAGAGGCATGTCTCAGTGAGATGAATATTAGCCCTTCAAATGAAAAAGTATTTCAGAAAGGGATGTCCTCTATATGAAATACAGGTTTTGGAATATGTTGAGGATGATAAACCAAACCTAGAGGACCACCCCATATTAAGAGAGTATAAAGATGTGTTTCCAGAATAGGTACGGGGTCTACCTCTGAGAAGAGACATTGACTTCTCAATAGAACATGCACTAGGAGCAGTGCCAATGTCTAGAGCGCCCTATAGGACGAGTACACTAGAGCTAGTTGAGATCAAGATACAACTAACGGATATGACAGACATGTTAGGGTCTTATAATCATAGGTAACCTGATTCTTCGGTTACTTATTTGGCATTTCTCCCACGATGAAGAGTCTTGGCTTGCTGGTCTCTCGGTTGTTTCATTTCCCCCCCTCCATCCATTTCGCCTGATCCTCCATTACCCTGCTGCATCCTTCATCCACCACTGCACCCTTCAGTCCCTCACCCTTCATTCCTTCACCCCTTCGCCAATTTTATCCCTGCACGAATAAACAAACTTAGGTTAAAAGAAAAATCAATAGGTTAATAATGTCAATAATTAAATTTAGTATAGTTAGATTTATTTTAGACTTGTTAATAATAAATTAATCATTAATTAATTAATAATTAATTATTAAGTTAGTTTGTTAATAATTAGGTTAGTTTATTAATATAAACATTAAGTAAAAATCAATAGAAAATAAAACATTAAAAAAAAAATACAAATTATCTTAAGTCTAAAAAACATATATAAAGCAAACGATAAAAAATACAAATATTAAAATAGACACCTAAAACAAAAAATGTAATAAATAAAACACAAAACAAAACAAAAATAAAATACAAATAAACTATATAATTATTAAAAAACAATATAAAATACATAAAACAAAAGAGTAAAACATTAATAAAACAAATAATAAAATAAAAATAAAACAAAATGAAAACATGTGAAAAGAAAAACAAAAAATCAATAAAGTAAAACATCAAATCATTTGTGCCTCCCACAACTTCACATTCACACATCCCCAAAAATAAATCAATGCTCATAAATTTAGTCGGACCCCCTGTGCTTTTTGAGCTTTAACGAGGGGGGGGGTCCGATCAGTGGTATTGGGAGGGACACTTGTCACCTCCAGGTGAAATTGGACCCCCCCCTCCCAATACCACTTATGACCTCAGGAGGGGTCTGGAAACCACCTTCCCCTCTGCAAAACCGCCGTCCCCCAAAAACTCAAAACCACCCATTTTTACCTGTTCAACACGTCGACTTCCAAAGCGGATGCCGGGAAAATGGAGAAGAATTTTAAAAAACCGATAGACATTTTTGTTCAGAATGGGCTGAAGAACAAAAACCTCTTTCAGATTTTTCATAGGTGCCATGAGCAGGAATAATTGAAGCCATCGTTCATCCCCTGTTTTCATCTTTCAAGATTTTCCTGTTTCAGTTCTAATTTTGCGGGAGCTGTTTCAGCGAGCTGAAGATGAATTTGGAGAAACCAAAGGAGGTTTTTGTCCCAAAAATGTTAATATACAATAAAATCCTAGATATTATGCACAAGAGTCTCTAATGAGGAGAAAACAATGTCTGAGTGTACCCCTAGTTTCAGCAGATTCAACCAAAATTCTCAGTTCAGATATTTTTGGGATTTACTTGCTATTTTTGGCCAAGAGGATCGAATTCAATATCCTGAGCCTAAGGATTTTATTTTATTTATATCCATGTTTGTAATAGAGAAAGTGTTGGACCCTGATGGATGTAGAATCATGTTAGTCCCTCCTGGACCTGACTGTACCTTTGGATGTAAATCCTACACAGGGATGCTATTGAATAAATTACAGCAACACAGTGCCGCATGACAGGATTCTTGTGTCAAATCCTCTGGTGAAGTTTTCCTCTGTAATTTTTTCTCCCTCTGTAACTCCATTTTGTATGCTGAAATCATAAATATTCTAATAAGTAATAGGTAAGAACTTGTTGAGAAATACACTCTGTCACTTGGCTTGGTATATTTTCTATGTTTTCCACTGAAAGTTAAACGCAGAATTCTTCACTACTCTGTCTTTAATTCGACTTCTTAACACTTTTCTCCTCTACCATACCTCAAGCCTATGAAGAATCAAGTGATTTTCCTAACTTTCCCTCCATTAACGGCATGTCAAATATGTCTTATTTGATGCTAGTTGTGACTCCATTACCCAATGGACCTCTTTTCTCTTGTTCTAGCCAATCATTTAAAAAATCCAAACTTTGAACCCATTATCTAGCCTAATATCTATCCAAACAAATCTAAATTTGACAGAGATATCCCTCTCTGAGTCATCGAGGGCTAGACCCTTGACTCGAAGCGGTTTTGATGTTGCCTTTGTGACTGCCTCAATAGCCTGGGACAAATTACAGAGTGATAACAGAATGGCGACCATATTGGAGAACTTTCTCCTGTAATGCACTTCAAGTTCCAGATCTGATCACTGATGGTGGACAGTGACCAGACACAAGAAGGCTAAAAAATTTCACCTGGCGACTTCAATCAACTCCAGACAGTGCCAACTCAAAGACTCCACTAGAGGAAGAACCTGAAGCATGACCAAGCAGCCTAGAAATATTAGGTACTCAAGCCCAAATTGCATTCAAGACATCTTTGGTTTTATATGTAATTATGTTCTATCTTATTCTAAGCCTGATCAAAAGTACATTGCTGAAGATTTCATTAACCACCTGCTAATTGATGAGCCTTAAGAGACTAAGCCCCAAATTGTAGATCATGTACATACTCATATACTTGCAGAAATCCCAGCGAGACATGAGCCTCGTGCTTTATCTCCTGCCATTGTTGAAATTCCAGTTAGATACAAGCCCCTTGCTTTACCTCTTGTACCTATGAAAATCCCAGACCGATACAAGCCTCTAGATTTGCCTCCTATTATCCATGACCTCCCTGTCAATTACATCAATAATCTGCCCAGGTTTGATGGAGAAAATGTGAAGATCACTGCTAAAAAGAACATTCAAAATCTTGAGGATTTCCTTGATCTATTTGAGTTAGAATATGATGATGTCTGCATCATAATGTTTTCCCTATCATTGCAAGGTAAAGTCAAGAATTGATTTAAGAATATTCCATATGTAAGCATTAGCAATTTCCATTAGTTTGTAAAAAAATTCCTAGATCGATGGGTGATCATGAGAAATGCCTTTCTCATTCTAGAAGAGTATGGCCATTTGAAAAGACAGCAATGGGAGACAGTACATCAATTTTCTGCAAGGTTCAATAAGGTATATCATGCAATACCTGCTGATATAAGGCCACCCCCAGGATCATCTCACTTGCATTACCCAGATGCCTTCGATCCTAAGATGACATTCCAATTACGAGAAAGGAACACTGCAACCCTTGAAGAAATTGAAAAGATTGTGGTTGATGTGGAAGCTAACTTGTTGGACAGAAGGGAAAATTTAGAGGCAGAAGAAAAGATAGAACAGAAAATGAACGGATGACATCTTCAGAAGTGAAATTAGATATTCTGACCAACATAGTCAACGAGATGATGAAAAACATTAGCGTAAGAGAAAAACATGATGTTCAAAGACATCCTGCTCCATTGATTTCAGAAAAAGAAAGGGTCATTGTTCACAAATATTTTGCAGCTCATCCTTGGTACCATGGTTTGGATAATGATTCTTTCATGTATTCAATTCACAACGTAGTCAAAGATGAAGCTCCATCTCAACTTGCAGAGGAACAACCAACTGATATGATGTGCATGTTTGATGACATTTCATCCATGGATGATTTACCCAAGCTTGATCTGTATGATGAAGATTACATTCAGATGGATTTTCCAAAGCAATCAATAACATATTGTTGGGAAGAAGAAAATCATTTGCAATCCCAGCAAGATAGTCTATATGTGCATAGCAAGTTTGATATCAATGATCAAACTGCAGAAAATCTCATAGTAAGTGGAAACACTCTACCCTTATGTTTCTCATCTTTTCAATTTCTGAAAAGAAACTCTAGGCAAGCTGTAAATAGTGAAGACAGAAAATTTTCTGATCAATCAGTTGAGGATGCCAATGATGATATGGAGGTTGTTCTAAACCCAGAATTGCATCCCTTGACCTACATTGATTTTCAAATTCCATATGAAATCTTAGAGCCTAAGACAAATTATGAGTTAATCCAAAATAACCTGTACCACTAAGCTTTAATTCATTTCATTTTTTGAAAAAGAATCTTGAGTATATGCTAAAGGATAAACACATAGAAAATCAAGAAGTTTCAGTGGAACCAATGCAGTAGTCATTTCAATTTCTACAGGATCCGATAGTTGATCGGTTGGATGACCTGTGTGGTCAAAATCATTCGTCATTTGCTAGTCATGAGCTGAAAATCTATTATGATATTGACATGGTCCGGTAATCAACTTCACAATCTAGTTCAACAACAGTCTTACTTCTAAACCTATCAGAACATTTGCAGCCATATTAGAAATTGCATGAGGATGAAAACAGCATAGATACAGTGCCAAATCATGTTGTTGACTTGGCTAAATTTAAAATTCAAGGAACTGGTTAGTTCTACCTTGATCCTATAGTCACTTATATGGAGAAATTTTTCACTATAGAGTCCCAATCTATCTCTGGAATTACTTTCGTTCTTCAGGATTGTCAAGGTCTTTGTTGTAAAGATCAATCATGTTTTCGACAGTGGCCATTACACCTTGCTGTTTTGAATCCATGGAAAAAAGGTCAAGTTGCCTTTTTTACTGTGCTAACGAGCAGTCAAGCAGTTCATTGTTCTCAGCAGCTACTTGATTGGCGTCACTGACATTTTTGTATTATTTGAGTTAGCATGATTTTCAACAGTATAGGGTAGGTAGGAGATTGTGAATAAGCTCATCATTCAGAGCATCTCTTTTTCAACAGTGTTCATTTTGATTTGGTTTCAGTTGAAATATCAAAACAGGTACAGGTTGCAGAATAAGATTTTGGGATCAGCCCAATGAATAAAGCACTGGTCTGCATGTTCAGATTTCAGTGGTTCTTGAGACCTACTGAAAGAGATACCATCCCCAGGTGGAGCCTTTGTTGGGGTCCTATAATCATAGGTAACTTGATTCTTCGGTTTCTTATTTGGCGTTGCTCCCGTGATGAAGACTCATGGCTTGTTGATCTCTCGATTGTTTCATTTTCCCCCCTCCATCCATTTCGCCCGATCCTCCATCACCCTGCTGCATCCTTCATCCACCGTTGCGCCCTTCAGTCCCTCACCCTTCATTCCTTCACCCCTTCGCCATTTTTTTCCCTGCACAAATAAACAAACTTAGGTTAAAAGAAAAATCAATAGGTTAATAATGTAAGTAATTAAATTTAGTATAGATAAATTTATGTTAGACTTGTTAATTATAAATTATTAATTAATTAATTAATTAATGATTAATTATTAAGTTTGTTTGTTAATAATTAGGTTAATTTATTAATATAAACATTAAATAAAAATAAATAAAAAATAAAACATTAAAACAAAATAAAAATAAAGAAAAATACAAATTATCCTAAGTCTAAAAAACAAAATATTAAAATAAAACTAAAAATAAAAAACAAATATAAACCAAACGATATAAAACAAAAATATTAAAACAAACACGTAAAACAAAAAATGTAATAAATAAAACATAAAAAAATAAAAATACAAATAAACTATATAATTATTAAAAAACAATATAAAATACATAAAACAAAAGGGTAAAACATTAATAAAACAAATAAAAAATAAAAAATAAAACAAAATTAAAACACTTAAAAAGAAACAAAAAGAAAATAATAATAAAAAAAATAAAAAAATGAATAAAGTAAAACGTCGAATCATTCCCCCCTCCCGCAACTTCACATTCACACATCCCCAAAAATAAATCAACGCTCATAAATTTAGTTGTACCCCTAGTGTTTTTCGAGCTTTAACGAGGGGGGGGGGTTCAATAAGTGGTATTTTGAGGGACACTTGTCACCTCCAGGTGAAATCAGACCCCCTCCCCTCCCAATACCACTTACCACCTCAAGGAGGGTCCAGAAACCACCTTCCCCTCTGCAAAACCGCCCTCCCCCAAAAACTCAAAACTGCCCATTTTTTCCTGTTCAACATGTCGACTTCCAATAAGTATTCCGGGAAAATGGAGACAAATTTTAAAAAACCGAGAGAGTTTTTTGTTCAAAACAGGCTGAATAACAAAAACCGCTTTCATATTTTTCATAGGTGCCATGAACAGGGAGAATCAAAGCCATATTTCAACCCCTTTTTTTAGGTTTCCAGATTTTCCTGTTTCAGTCCTGATTTTGTGGGAGTTGTTTCGGCAAGATGAAGACGAATTTGGAGAAAACAAAGGATGTTTTTGTTAAGAACATGTTCATATAAAATAACCTCCTCGATATTATGCACATGTGTCACTACTGAGGAGAAAAAAATGTCTGAGCGTACCCCTATTTTCAACAGATTCAGCCAAAATTCTCAATTCATATATTTTTGGGATTTACTTGCTATTTTCGGCCAGGAGGATCGAATTCGATATCCTGAGCCTAAGGATTGTATTTTATTTATATCCATGTTTGTAATAGAGAAATTTTTGGACCCTGATGGATGCAAAATCATGTTAGGCCCTCCTGGACCTGACTGTACCTTTGGATGTAAATCCTACATAGGGATGCTACTGAATAAATTACAGCAATATAGTGTCGTATGACATGATTATTGTGTCAAATCCTCTAGTGAAGTTTTCCTCTATAATTTTGTCTCCCTCTGTAACTCCATTTTGTATGCTACAATCTTAAATATTCTAAGAAGTAATAGGGCATAACTTGTTGAGAAATACACTCTGTCACTTGGCTTGGGATATTTTCTATGTTTTCCATTGAAAGTTAAAAGTAGAGTTCTTCACTGCTCTATCTTTAATTCGACTTCTTAACACTTTTCTCCTCTACCATACCTTAAGCCTATGAAGAATCCAATGATTTTCCTAACTTTCCCCGGATTAACGGCCTATCAAATCTGTCTTATTTGATGCTAGTTGTGACTCCTTTACCCAATGGACCTCTTTTCTCCTGTTCCGGCCAATCATTTAAAATATCCAAACTCTGAACCCATTAGCTAGCCTAATATCTATTCAAACAAATTTAAATTTGACAGAGAGATCCCTCTTTGAGTCATCGAGGGCTAGATCCTTGACTGGAAGCGGTTTTGATGTTGCCTCTGTGACTACCTCCACAGCCTGGGGAAAATTACAAAGTGATAACAAGACAAAGGCTACATATGACCCAACATGTCTCCATGGGGAGCACCTATCTTGTTTGTGAAAATTAAATATGGCACACTCTGACTATGCATAGACTATAGTCAACTCAATAAGACAACCATAAAGAACAAATATCCCTTACCAAGAATTGATGACTTGTTTGACCAATTAAGGGGTGCTTCCATTTTCTCAAAGATTGACTTAAGGTCTAAATACCATCAAGTCCGAATCAAGGATGAAGAAATCCACAAAACATCTTTCAAGACAAGATATGGTCACTATGAATTTGTGGTGGTGCCATTTGGATTAACCAATGTCATTGCCACTTTTATGTGCTTGATTAATAATGTACTCAGCAAATTCCTAGATAGATTTGTATTGGTTTTCATAGATGATATCCTAATCGAATCCAAGAACAAAGAGGAGAATGAAGAACATCTTAAATCAGTTCTTCAAGTACTAAGAGAGCATCATCTCTACACTAAGTTTAGCATGTGCGACTTTTTCCAGAAGCAACTACATTACTTAGGCCATGTTATTTTTGAAGGAGTGGCAGTAGACCCTGACAAGATCAAATATATCATGGAATGGCCTACCCCAAAGGATGTATTTGATATCAATTCCTTTATGGGCTTAGCAGGATACTATAGAAGGTTCATAAAATTATTTTTCAATATTGGTTATCCAATCACTACCCTTCAGAAAATGAGGGTTGAATTCACTTGGACATCAGAATGTGAAGAAAGATTTCAAGAACTGAAATAAATTCTAACCCATGCACCCATATTGAAGGTTGCAGACCTTGATGATGACTTCCTCATGTGTACAGATGCCTGTAAGGAAGGACTCGGAGGAGTCCTTATGCAATAAGTGCATGTAATTTGCTATGAATCCAGAAAATTGAATGAGCATGAAATCAATTATGTGACCCATGATCTAGAGTTGGTTGCCATAGTGCATGCTTTAAAAATGTGGAGGCATTACCTCCTAGGTAGGATATTTGTACTTATGATAGAAAATTGTGGGTTGAGGCACCTGTTTGATCAACCAAAACTCAATGCTAGTCAAGCTAGGTGGATGGCTCTCCTTGGTGAGTTTGATTTTGAAATCAAACACATCAAAGGAAAAGAAAATAGGGTGGTTGATGCCCTTAGAAGAAGTGTGAAAATGATTCACCTGGCAGCGGTAAGCACCTGTGGAATGGATGTCAGGGAGAGAGTCAGGAATGCATAAGAAACAAATGCATTTTTCAAGACCGTGACATCATACCTAAAGCAAGAGACCACATGATTAAAATGTGAAGGCTATGAGATGCTTGATGAAGGCTCACTGACCTATAGAAAAAGATTGTATATTCCAAGTTGTGATGACTTGAAGAGGTTCATAATGGATGAACTACACAAGAGACCATATATTGGTCATCCAGGTTATCATAAAATTATCACGGCCACTAGGAAACAATTCTATTGGCATCGATTGAAAAAGGAAATAGTTGACTATATAGTTAAGTGTCTAGAATGACAACAAGTTAAGGTAGAACACCGACACCCAGCAGGGTTGTTACAGCCTCTACCAATTCCATAATGGAAATGGGAAACCATCTCCATGGATTTCATCACCGGATTCCTAAAATCGGCCAAGCATGATGATGCCATCATGGTAGTGGTGGACAAATTGAGAAAGTTTTCTCACTTCGTTCCTTTCAAGTCAAATTGCAAGGCAATAGATATTTCCAACATCTTCATGAAGGAGATATTCATACTGCATGGCATGCCTAGGGAGATTATATTTAACAGAGACAAAAAATTTAGTTCAAGCTTTTGGAAATCCTTAATGGTTGGTTTTGAGACTAAATTGTTATTTAGCACAACCTATCACCCTCAAACATATGGACGGACATAAAGAGTGAACCAAATATTAGAAGAGATGTTAAGGATGCATGTAATGCATTAGCCTAAGAATTGGGAATACTACCTTCCATTGGTAGAATTTTCTTACAGCAACGGTTATCAAGATTCATTGAAGATGAGCCCTTTTGAAGCCCTCTATGGTAGACAGTGCAAGATTCCAATCAGTCGGAGTAATCCAGTGGATATAATTACAATCGGACCTGACATGATGAAATAAATGGAACAAAAAGTGATTTATATTAAGCCGACATAAAGAATTACACCGACAGAAGAATTACGCTGACAGGAAGAGAACTCCCAGAGAGTTCAAGACAAGAGACCATGTTTATCTCAGAATTAGACCTAGGAAGAGTTCCTTGAGAATGGAAGCTTGTGCCAAGCTGGCACCCTAGTATTATGGACTCTTTAAAATATTATATAGAGTGGGACCTGTAGCCTATAGTCTATCACTCCCTCCCACAGTGAAGGAACATAATGTTTTCCATGTTTCATCATTGAAGAAATATGTACATGATTCTAATCATATAATTGACTGGTCTGTAATTAAGGTGAAGTTGGAGGGAGAATTCCTTCTAGAACCTCAATGCATACTAGATAGGAAGGAAACCTCACCTAGGAACCGAACCATTGCACAGGTCAAAGTGCAGTGGAAACACTTTGGTTCAGATGAGGCTACGTGGGAAATGGAGGATGCCATGAGACAGACATATCCATTTTTATTTACTTCTGTATATATAAAGAGCACATTGACAGATAGAACATCAAGGACAATGTTCCTTTAAGGGGGATGGGATTGTAACACCCATGTTTCCTCCAGTTTGTAAATATAACTATATTGGCCAAGAGACTATGGAAAAATCGATATGTGTGAATGTTTAATTGGATGAACCTTTGTATAAAAGGTCAATGAATGTAATTTTTGTTATTAAGGGAAAGTGGATAAGTGTTGCATAACTGTTGAAATGGGGGTTTGACAAGATAGACCATAGGTGTTATCAAAGATATGGTGAGGGGAATAGGAATCGTTGATATAACCCCCACCAAACTAGTACCTTGCTAGATTTAATTGCTCAGGACCAGAACAGTCCTCTGACCTAGGAATGAATTACAGTCAGGCTAGTAGGTGGGAAGACCTCCTTAAGAGTTAATGAGGGGATGGGGCAGAGTGCACATCTGTAAGGATTTCATACCTGACCGCAGACTGAGAATTCAGGATATACACAATCTTGCTGAAGAAGGAAAGAAAGGAAGGCATGGTGGGTAGAAGAAGAGCTGCAAAGAGAAGTAGAGAAGAGAAACTAAGCTCTCAAGTTCAAGGAAGAACTAAACAATGAACGTGTCCTGGTCGTAGGAAGTGGATAGTGGGGTTATGATACAAGATGATAAACGAGGCTGGTGAGTGACTGAGGAAGTACTCATGAAAACCTCATTTCTTGGTATAGAGAAAACATGTCGCCAAGATCCTATGGGAAGAGGAGAGTAACCTCTATCCCTGACTATTGCTGAGCCGAAAGAAAGAATTCTTTGTCAGAGCATCGTGGTCTAGCTCGGGGGTGGCCAGTGGTAAATCCGTTAGGAGTGACTGAGCCTATGGTTTGGTGGAAATAGGTACCCCTTTCAGCAGTCGTATCATGTCTTCTGGTTCTGATAAGTGTTTTCATACTCTATGGATTGAAATGGAATAATGGATGAATGCATGTATTTATATATCTAAGAATAGTTTATGTATTGAACGATCAAGTTATGTGTATTCATTTATATTCCTATGAACTTATGCTTCTGATTGATCGTCTATATGCCCAGCTTATCCCTCGAGGTGTCGTGAGATGTAAACCTGTAGGACTTCCGAGATAGAAAGTATTGCATCAATCTGGCATTGTCTGTCTGAAGAGGATATCTTCTTTAGACTCCTTGCTATGCAATCGGGATATTATACCCAAGTCCTTAGAAAATCCACGATGAGGAAGTTGTGTTTAGCTCGAGATATTTAGAAGAACCCATGTGAAAAAGATCTAGGAACCCCATGCTAAGCCTAAGGGAGCTAATACTTTCTGGCTCTGGAGCTCTAGAAGTCCGGGACTTTGGGGTATTATCAACCCTAATATTCACAAACCGGTTGAAGGCGAACAGAAGTTACAGTCACCTGCAAGGTTGACTAGAGTTGGGAGGTTTCCCTAGTGGTTAGAGGAACCTATCTTACCGACTAAACCGAGATCCAACTCTCCATCGCGAAGTAGCGCGAGCCACCGACCGAGAATGATCGAGATTCCCCTCAGTCGTTGGATCTATACCGAGAAGAATTCGACGAAGTTCCCCTTCAGGAGAATGTAGATTCCATAGCATCAAATTCCTCGAATGCCGAAGTTACAAAGTAGTGAGAGCCATAGATTTTGGGAGATCGTTAGGAGCCCCACCTACCATCTGATCATTTGGGAGGAGGGACCCACACGCGGTACTTCAACGAAGTCCTGCTTCGCGAGAATGGATCAGTCAGTAAAGCCAAAAGCCCCGAAGGCCAGAGCCATGAAGTGACTAGGACCATAGATTTAGGGATCCTTCGGGTTCCTTCCTAGTTGTTGGATCTACGACAAGATCAACCCTGTGTTGACCACTTTGGGAGAAGAAGGGGGAGACTCACCTCAAGAACCCCAAAGGCTGAAGTTACAAAGTAACAGAGTTCGTGGATCTAGGGATTACGTGCACACGTCGTAATCGTAGGATCAAAGGACTAGGAAGGCGATCAACCATATGACACACTATGTCAAAATCACCTAGGTTGACGCGGACCCACTCAGACATGACATGTGCCACCCAAGATATGGGCCACTTTTCCTCTCTTTCTTGTTACATGTCCTCTCTAGTAACCAACCATTCATCCCACGTGGAAGGAGGCATGTTCGGGAACCACATGTAAGTGTAATCACATCTAGTATGTCACTCTGTGAGAGTGGACCCCTTCGAGAGTCTGGGACTTCAGGAGTCCGAGTGTTTTTGGATACAACTTCACACACACGGTAAAAGGCTTGAAGGCTAGAGCCACTTGGAGGTATTTCGGGACTCCGGGAGTTCGGGGACTCTGGTCTTCAGAGGTAAAGTGCGTAGGAAAGAAAGGAGACGTTCAACGCCGAAGCACCAAAGCATCGAAGCGTCGAAGTGCCAAATTCCTCTACATATGGTATGATATATTTGTATTGAGTCCATCATTGACTTAGGTGATGAATGGACTTTCCTTGCGAGTGGAGAGAAACTGGTAATGGATTCCCGTGGATGCTACGTGGACGTCAACTGACGAATGCCCAGATATCCTTCACCAGAGCATGTCTTTCGATCTTGAACTCAGATACGAGCATGTTGACCTCAGTTGGAAAGACCTTGATAAGAAGAAATACAATAGAGATAGGAAAGGAGGATCTGATCTAAGAAGGAAGACAAAAAATTGAATGCCCTATACAAAGGAAATATATTAATGGGTCGGGTCTATTACAGTTGTATATACGCGATTTGTTTTGGTAACAATCGCGTATAGGGATGCATATATACAACCTTATGATCTACATCCCTCATACGTCCTATTTCCTAATTTTCTCTTTAAAAATATCAAAAAGTGAGACCTAATGTAAAATTATAATCCATTAGAAATGAAGAGGAGGGAAAGAGTACTTACATGGTCCAAACGGTTGAAAATTTCATCGCTCATAGCTACTGCAATCGAAACTTGAAGTTCGTGGGAAATTTGGTCCAAAATGCACTATTTGGGTGAAAATGTGAAATGGTATGGTAAAATTGGTTATTTTTACTATTTATAGAAAAAATTTACCCTCTTTACATAGTTTTTGCTAATATTTTGGCCTAGTGGACTAATAGTGCACTCGAAGGAGTTGGTTTTGTTGGTTTTATCCAGGGATTCTTGCAGTTTCTAGCATCCTTTCGCTCGTTCGTGACTTTGGAAGGTATTATTTCTTTGATCAACATACACGATAGGTCCTCACTCCATCTTGCATTTTTTATCCTATGTCTATGATCCATATGCCTTAGGTGTGAACCCATTTATTAGCGACACAGAACCTCCTTACTACTACTAGAAGTGTCATTATTGAATGGTAGAGACTTACCAAACATGGGTACCCTAGTTAGAACCTTTGTTACATCTCGTGCCCATGCAAACATTATCCCATAAAAGGCCAGGAGTCCCTTATAGATGCAATATGACCTTGCGTTCGATCCTCATATTATTATTTATGAGCATGCTGACCTATACCTACGGGACTCCCATGATTCTTGTTTAAGATATTTTCTGAGTCTTCCAAAAAATTGAAAAGATTTTCGAGTGAACTTGTCTCTTTCACACTCGTAAATTGGATTTGAAAGGACATGTATTTGGTGTAATTTTAACCCTTTTTCAGACCAAGTATACTAATTTCAAAAAAGGAACACTCTAGTCACTAGTGGCTAGAAGAGTTCTCCTAGGTATTGTTTTATACTTTTTCGGGCCTAGGGGTCTAAATTTACGAAAAAGGACATTCTTTGGATTTAAGTTGTAATTGCATCTCATTCTCTTGATCACAGTATTAATCCTATTTCTGGTTCTCAATTTCGCATTATAATCCTATTATCTCAGTAGTTTGCATAACCAGCAGAAGAGCCTTATTTATATCCTTTGCATCTTGACACCTTGTACCCTATGAGGAAACATTTCCCCGAGTGTCCATATCCTGCATGCACCTCCTTACATTGAGAATAGGTATGTTCCACTGCTGGAACCAGTTTCTTTCTCGCGACATTTGTTTCCTCCTTTGTATCATAACATTCATTTGTTTATGAAAAAACAAAAAAAGACGGGCGATAAAAGAATATTATCTCATATTGGCAACAGTCGTGTCACCTTTGAACATAGCACAAACTTTTGAGCCAAATTGTCATCTGGAATTTGAGTTTAGCATGACCTTAGGAAGTTTATCATGTTACTTAGAGTTTACTCCTTCGACTGGTTACTCTTCCAGTCCTTATGGAGATTTTTATTGGTGCCTCCTGCATCACAAAGTTTCATGATTGAGTCTATGTTGCCAGAGTCCTCCATATGTCTCATGCTCTTGTTCAAAGGATGTCTATAATCCTGTGTCGGCCATCTCTCAGAACTCTTGAATTTTCATGTCAACCATACCATCAGTGTGTCTCAAAGTTACATGAAGTTGTAGTCCTACTGTGCACCGTGGTCCTACTTTCCTCATGGGTAGGTAACCTTGGACCAATCAATCGACATCTCATTGGTTGCTGACTAGGGGTTTTCCCTTGTTTTCTACGGCAAGAAATTTTTTCACACATTGGGATTCATGCAGTGTCTTGGATGCCATTAGCCTTATTGGTGGTTTCCTTGCCTTTGTCAGTAGTTTTCCTTATTGGTTGTTATTCAGAGGGTCTTTTTAGTGCACTGCTTGCATCTGGTGCATGTGAAAGACGCACAGGGTCGTTGGTTTGTGAACATGTTCTTCGTCCGAGTTCCTCCAAATCATCAATATACTGTTTTGTACCTCGTTCTGACTGATGAGATATTCCTTAATGCTCTCCTTTCAGCAGGTCTCCCTCCATTGACTTCAAATCATATGTTCTGGAAACGAGTCCTAGAGTCCTATGAGTACCTAGAGGCTTGCAGTCATCAGTGGTAGGTTCTCTTACCATAGACAGTTGGGAATACATCTATGTCTCTTGATCAATCGATTCTTCAAGTGTTCGACCTCAACACCTTTATTCACACTTGTAAGAATGTACTCGGTGCCTTGATCCCTACTTTAATTATCAGTAGGTTGTCTCACATTTGTTAACGGTGTACCTTAATGACCTGTAATCAAATGAATTCTCATTGTGTTCGACCTCAACTCCTTTATTCACATGATGTATACTTGCACCTTTGGTGAATCGTGTAGAAGACTTGAAGACATCAGTTTATGGTCGCAACTTTCCTGAGTTGTTGCTATCATTCATTGGACCAGTACCTATATGATGTCAGTGATCATGGGAGACCAGATTGTACTCCATTGTATATAGATATCTTCAGATTGATTTTGAGACTGGTTTTCATTGGGCCTTGTTCGTGACTATGACATCCTTTGGTATGTATCTACTTTGTATTTCCTATTCATGGCCATGAACATCTATTTGGTATATTTCCACATGGATCTGCAGTGTAATTCAAATTGGTAGCCACATGTACAAAGTCATTATGGATTGTAGTATTCTTATGAGAAACTAGTTTGTCTAGTTGGTATCCATTACTTCACTTCTAGGAATTATTATGTATTTCAGCCATCACAGATAATCCTATGACCTCACACATTAGGGGGAAACTATTATAGAAATATTTTCTTCACCCCATGCAACTTGCTAAAAAGTCCTTTTCCATTTCCCTATGTAGACTCGAATCCCTTTTTTCAATTCCTAGAGATAAAATTGGATTTTTCCACATATACACGCCCTAACAGCTATACAACATGCATATACATAGTTTGCACCATTACAACTTGCGTACATTGGGTTTTGTTCCCAAAATTAAAAAATGGTGTCAGGTTTCCATGTATGTCACGAGATCCATGATCATTGACCTTCCATATACTAGAAATGTTCTGACTCGTCCCTCCAGTTCCATTTGAAGGCTATAAATGGGACATATCCAAGCTGTGGAAGAGGAGAGAAGAATTTAACTTTGAGAGAAAATTTACTATGGAGAAATTATTCACTTCATATTGAGTCTGCATCCCTTTATCCATTTAAGTCTGAATACATTGTCCAACCCCCAAGCTATTCCCTATTTGATGGGGAATCTCATTGTCTCTCTTATATGAGATTGCCTTTGGTGGAGGATTGAAGTGACGGAGGCCCAACTGGAAGGGACTTAGTTTCTTGGTTCTAAAACGTGTCGACATGAAAGTTTGTCATTCATACACTTTTGTTGATTATATTTTAATAGAAATACTCTTTTCACGTCCAATTCATGTCTTGCAAATATTTGAATTGTTATTCCATGGACATATTTGTTATGAATATCGATGGATTATGCTATTATATGTGGTAACTTTATATATTATCAACATATGCTTGCATATCTTGGTTGTTGAGGACAAGTTGTAGGTGTATAGCTTTGAGTCAAGTGCTCAACGATGGACTCCATCGAATGTCTGGACAAGGTAGGATATTTATCTTGTCTTTTTAGCATGTTTGTTTGTATAGCATACTTGAGATTGAAGTTGATTTTTGTAGTCATTCTCGTCTGTTGTGGTTTACCCCATGCCATAGAGTGATTTTCCTCGTAACACAGGGGCCAAAATTGTGTATTATGACATGTCAACCCACGTTGGATGATATGGGTGACGTGGAGGCCACATGATAGTTCAAAGGCATTTGGACAATAAAGATCAAAAACTTCAAAGGGCCATAGATTTAGATATAGATATTTTTTTTGAGAAAACTTACAGTCATTGGAAATATCTTGGTGAGTAGAAGACGATGGTGTCCTTTTGAAAGGGATTTGAAGAGGTTGAGGAAAATAATTTTTTTAATACCCCATCCCTTAAAATGGTACTTAGGGGGTTGGGTGTGTTACAAAGTGGTATGAGAGTATGGTTCAAGCACTACGCCTAGATGGGCCAGAGATCAGTCTCATGGATGATATATTAAGGATAGAGATGAGCCTATTTAAAAGAGTTATTTGTGTTTAAAATATTGTTTAATATCTATCTGAGTTCCTTGAGGAGAAGAACAACAGATTGAAACTATACTTTGGAAATTCTGGTTGAATTTTAGAACATGAATTATGTTGTTCCTTTGTCAAACTAATACCTACTCTTACAAAAGTAGGGATGTGTTGGTAGGAATTAATGGTAAGACCTAAATGAAAATGGAATAAATAAAAAAATCATGTTATAGGAACTACATGAATCTAGAAAATGAATGTACAGGTGGTTGCAATGTTTCTTGTAAGTATGGAATGAAGGATCCCTAACAATTATAATAGTTGTTTATTAAGGGATAATACCCTTATGGAGAATTACTTGTGGTTAAAGTAACTTGAGTAAGGATTTATAGAACCCTTGGAAGTAATAAATTGTTTCTTTAATAAAGGATTAAACCTTATATGCATAATGCCTCATGTTTAGAGGACTGATGGGAAAATTTGAAAAGTCAATTACTTGACGTGTAATGAATAAAAACTTGTTGGTTAAGAAAAGAAGAAGGATTCCTTTGGGATTGTTGCTAATCCTTGTAAAGAGGTAATGTGATATGGGCATATGAGCCAGTTTGTGAGCTCAAGGCTATACATAATATGTATTGACATGAGGGTATGTCTATGCATATAAATGCAAGAGACAGATAGTTGGAACAATTATGCTCCATCGGCATGATTAAAATTCTTGGTGCACAAGATATGTTGTAATGCATATGGAAAATATTGATCATGCATATAGCATGAATATAGACTTATTATAGTCTATCATTAGATGAAAAATGTGGTGTTTTCATAGATCATGTAGTTAGTGATGATATGATTATAGCGACATATGTAGAATTTTGATGATGTTGATTGCATACTACATGAGGGTGGTTATATGGTTAACGAAAGATTGATATATAGGCTAACAAAGGTAGTGTTGGATCATTACTAGATGACCAATGGGTCATATTGACATCCAAAGGTGGATGGAAACCATACAAGAATGGTTGGGTGTGATCATATAGTAGTGAAAGGGAATCCAAGAAAAGGGTTTCCTTGATAAAGGTATATTGACCAAAAATGGTTGAAACATGAAAGAAAGTTGGAATTAGGAATCTTGTTGCTTTGGGTAATGTTGTAATTACCTAATTATATTTAGTGAATTATGGATTTCTCTTGTAACAAAAGGGAAATAGTGGTTTCTTGTTGGTTTTTTCCATGAAGAGAAGGAAACATAATCATGAATATGTCTGTGAGACTTGTCAGGTGATTGGATGTAAGCTATCAACATAGAAGGTTGATATTAAAGATCAAATAAATGAATAGGAATAATATAAGAATGTGCAAGTGACGCACATGTATAATGTATAATTGTATGTATATTAAATGACATAATATGACTACTTGAGTAAGAGGGTAGTAAGGAAATGAGTGTTCTTCCCTCGACTGAATAATTCCATGGATGCATGGCCAACCCTTTGTTGGAGGGTCTGAGTATTTTGTTTAAATAATAACTTGAGAAGATGTGTTATCCCTAAGAAAGAGCTAAGATGAGATGATAAAAGAGAAAAGAGCAAAAATGTCCTTTTGTTGGCTATTATCTTGAAAAGAAAGTAGCATAATTATGACTTTATTGGTAAGACTAGTTGTGTAAGTGATTGTAAGGTCTCATCAAAATTGGATGATGTTAAATAAATGTGAATTAATGAGGTAAAAAGGTGTGAGTGATGTACATATATATAGGTATATATACATATACATGCTTAAAAGTATAGTATGACTGCCTGATCAAGTGAGATGTGAGGAAATCCTTGTACTTGTCAGATGTGAGTAATGTCATGGATGTGTGGTTGACCCTATCTTGGAGGGTTTGATTGTTTTTATGGAATAATATCTTGGGGAGGATGTGTTCCATTTCCTCAGGAAAAGCTAGTAAAAATTGATGAAAGAGTAAAGGAGAAGGGATGCTCTATTGTCATGATAGAAGGAAAAATGGTTATTCCTTTGAGGATTCCATGAGAACAACTGTGAATAATCATGAATTAAAGTAATTTGTAAAGAAATATGCATATGAAATTGTAAAGTGTCATATGGTAGAAACATAATATGTTGATGCATGTGGTTAAATGTATGAACGAATAGTTTGAAGGAAAATTGATATCCTAAAGATACATGTCTAGATGTATGTTGTAATGCATCATAAGAATGCATGATTATATTCCTTATGGAATATTGGATAGAAATATGAAATAATGAAGTTGAGGCTGACTCAAGATTGAGTTCATTTCAGATCGTTTGGATATGCAACAAGAGTGTTGAATGTTGAAGAAGTTTCTATGGAGGAACTATGTAAATATTTTGTCAAAAGAACATAATCATAAAATTAATGACTATTGAGAATTAGATAGTGGGATGCAAGGCTTATTTATATAAGAATCCTATATTAAATTTTAAAATATCATGCATGAGTAAAATACATGCAAACGAATGAGGACCAATTCGATTTCTGGTTGGGAAATGTGCAAAATGCACAAGTTCTCAATTCATTATGAACAAGAAGTTTACTGACATAGCATGATGAATTATCGAAAAAGGTCAAGGTGAACCCGACCAAGACCACTCAAGAAAAAGAGTAGGAAGATCCTAGCAGAGGATAGAATGTAGAAGCAATAAATGGGAAAAGGATGACACTTTTCTCACTTTAAAACTCTGAATTATGAGACAAAGTTGTGTGCTTTAAAAGAGCAGTTGTGAAAATAGTAAAGTTGGTAAATGAAAGATGAAAATTGTAAGTATGTTTAAATAAATGAGGTTGGATTGAGCCATGTTATGAAGAGGAAAAAAAACCATGGAATCAATTCAGTTGAGCTATAAGTCTTAATTGTGCAAAGGAGTTGGATAAATGGAAGATTCCATTACCCATTTCTTGTTGAGTATTATGTTTCTCTGGGACGAGAAACTATTATTTTGATGCATTTAATTGTTTTGACATGAGAATGATGATGGTGAAAGATTATAGAGATGATGATGATGCTGGTGAAAGATGAAAATTTGAGTGTGGTTTCACTCATTAAAATAGAAAGAAAAGATATTGTAGAGTGCATAAGAATATGCTAAGGAAAATCATGAATTGTTCTATTGAGATTAAATTCTATGACACAAGCATTTTAATTTAACATGATAGTCGATATAATTGTGATTGTAATAATGCATGCATGTGTAGGAAAAGAATGGAGGTGTTGAGGAGGACATGTGCCAATGATGGACATCCTCAATAAGGGGAGAAATGCAATAAGGATGTTGATAAAAGAGAACTATGAAAGGGGTCGTTAGAGTTCCCATCAAGCACCACTAGTGAGGTAAAAATCAGAAAAGATGTTGGAACCCAGAACATGTATAAAACCCTCATGCCCATGTGACATGAAAATTTAAAAAAAGGATTGGGTAAGAATCCCTTCCTAAATGTTTTCATTATTTGATGATATGCATGCAATTTTGAGTGGTTGTTGTATGCCATTGATACCTAAGCAGGGTATGAATTTAGGGGAAAAAAACCTGAAGGATAGAGGGAGGAGCCTCTAGTAGCCACGGATGATTGAGATCCTTGCAAGAAAATTCATCAATGAAGTATCATGAATACTTTGACCAATCGGGAATGATTGAGAGAAAAAGTGCTCATAACAACACATTGATTTAATGCAATGAGGACATGCATGTTTGTACAAGAAGGCATGCAATGGATTTCCTAGTATGGAAGGAGGACCTTCCAATGTCCTACCATAGTTTTAAATATGGTAAAGAGAGGAAACTTGGGTGGCCATGAAAATTGGCACCCTGATTAACAACAAAGAAAGAATGCTTGAATGCATTCATACGAAATTTTAAATTTCATATGCAGATTGAGGTCATGATCAACTTAAAGTAGGAAATATAGTTATGATGTAATAAGGAATGTAGATAGAGAATCCATATAGTGAAGAGGTTGACTAAGACCCAACATACCATGGAAAGAGGGCCTAATATGAAATGTGGTAATATGAAAATTCAATGCAGGGATTCACTGTGTGTGAATACGGCCATGGGAATTGGCACATTGATTAAATTCACTTAATGTTGAATTGCATTTGGAAAGGTTTGGTATGATAAAATGATGCATGTGTAAGGAATGGTATTTACTTTTACTTTATATCAATGAATAGATAAAAGTGATTTGATTTCTAGTATGTGCAATTTAATAATTTCTTGTGATGCCATTGTAAAGGTGAAATGAAAATATATGTGCATGAGAAACTAACAATTTGTTTGGTTGATTGAAGTTGAGTTTGCATAAAGAAAGGTCTTGGATATGGCAACAATGTAATACCATAAGGAAGACCAATTCCTATTGGTTACAAAAGAGCCAAATTGTTATGATAAGAAAAATCTCATACTGGTGAATCTGCTTTCTATATGGAATAGATCTGAAAATAAAAATGTGAAATTGGAAATTTGTGGATAACATATTTAAAAAGCGTTTTTGATGAAATTGAGGTCAATATCTCATGAATCATTGTATGTATGTGATATAGGTGAGATGAAAAATCTGTCTTAGAAGGATAGATGATGGTTGTTAAGATAGAAAATCATGAAAGGGCCATTGTATGACATGATAACCATGTGTTATTAAATGATCACCATAGAGAATTATGTGTCGTGAAGACATGGGCTAAAGGGATGGCTTGACAAGAGAAAGGGGCACCTTGACTGTAAGATCGAGGGAAGTCTCGAAAATTCTTCTTGTGCAAGAGAGCCTTGGGAAGGAAAGATGGATCACCTGAGGGATTGTATAGAAGAGAGGGGGATGCCTAAGCCTGGGCCTGGAGGGTGAGTGAATGTAAGGAAGATGAGACTTCAATAATTCTTGTAAATTATTGGTTGAGAGCATGCACAAAATGTGTATGTCAAGAAAAACAATGAGCCAAGTTAATGAGACAACCATGTGGATGCAAATCTGTGAACTACACAAATAAGTTTTATGTTGATTTATGAATATTTCCTCTTAAGTTTGAACAAATTTTAAAATGTTTTGCATGAGATTGTAATTAATATGTTTTTTATTGAAACGGCTATAGGAATATGCTAATGTCAATATTTTGGGGAAGGACTAGACTATGAAGGGAAGGAAGATGATGTTGAAGTAGTTGAAGGATAAAGGAATGGAAGGTGTACTAAGGGATAACACCGAGGAAGGTTTTCCTTTGAAGGGGTGTGGATTGTAACACCCCTTTTCTAAACCCCTGATTATATGTAATTAATCATAGTTAATGATTTTCATGACATGGCATGTGAACAATGTAAACGTATTATTATTAAGATTTCCAACAACTGACTTTGGGGGTGAAGACTTCAAGTACTATCCATGATACCACTATAGGAAAGAGTAAAGGAACCTAGAGAAGGAGTTCACTAGGCTAATATGACCCAATTCTCCCCTTGTTGAAATATTTGATTTAAAAAAATAAGTTATTTTCCTCAACCCAAATTTCAAGGAAAATCAATTAATGAGGAAGGATTGGTGGTTGAATAACCAACCACACTCATTGAATGGAAGTATGGAGGGATTCCTGAGCTGAAAAATAGATGAAAATTAGAAGACAATAGGAAATGTCGCCACGAGTCCCCATGATTGACCCATGGGTTACCTTCTAAAAGAAGGAAGGGGGGATGGGTCCAGAACCTTTCTATGTGGAGGCGTGAAAGATAAGCACGCAAGAGTAGATAGAAGGATCTAGAAGAAACAGAGAGAACTCCAGGGATTTCGGGAGGAAGATATTTGAGTTCTAGGGTTGGGGGAGAAGACCCGAAGAAGAGGAATTTGTTGTTGTTGTAAGAGAAGAGAGAAAAGATTTATGCATTATAGGTCGAGTGAGAAGACCTGCAAGAGAAAATGCATGAGCGAGTGCAGAATCCCCTAGTGGTATCATGGCCTAGCATGGGGGTGGCCTTCCTATGAAGAAACTGAGCAAGAAAAGCCTATGGTTGGGTGGAAAAGAGACCACCCAAAGTCTGTTTGCTAGTCACAGCCTATAAAACAAATAAGTATTCCTTATTCCATGTTTAATTTAACTAAAATAAAATAAGGTTCTTGTGATTGTATTGTACATGTGCATGCCTAGGAAAGGGACTTGATATTGTTTTATTGGAAATCCTAAACAGTTGAATGATTTTATGATTATAAAAATAGTGTATGCCTGACCTATCTAGATGAAAGTACTATGTTTTTCTCTGAAATAAAGGAAGAGGATATGTTTCCTGTATACCTTAATGTTCGTTATATAATAGATTTCTTGTGAGAAGGATTCAAATTTATAAGTTTATGAATTAATGGTAATTTCTAAGAGAGATGAAGGGTCATGACCTTCCTTAAAAGGAATAATGAGATTATTGTGAAACCTATGTGTTGAAGTCTCGAAAAGGATGATAAATTTTGTATCCTTCCCTTCTCCTTGACATAGAATGTTCTAAGGAATAGAAATCCTCAATTGAAATTCATTTAGCGGACTTATTACCTACTACGAATGCGTGAGAGCCTAATGGAATTGTTAACTAAACTTGTTAATCCTTGGTTGAGTCAACGAGACTCAACAATCGTTGATGCTCGAGCTAGAGTATATTTTAGCTATCCAAATATGGGCTATTACCCTATTGAAATTTCATTATAGGTCATCGTTAGCCTACAACCGTTGGATTAGTCGCGTGTTGAATGTGCACCATAGATCATATCAGAAGAATGGGGATCTAGTGGGACATGGTTCCATTCTCTCGTTACCCAAGTAAGAGAGAGAGAGAGAGAGAGAGAGAGAGAGAGAGAGAGAGAGAGAGAGAGAGAGAGAGAGAGATGTAAGATGTATTGTGCCAATGTGGAAGCCAAGATGTCACAAGGGAGACACTTGTCATCTCCTAGTTTGTCGAGGGAGCCTTGTTCAGGTCGAGCCTTTGTATTACCACCTTTTATTGTCAATCGTCAGATCTATCACCCGAGAGATCTCAGTAATAGATCTTCATAAAATTTGAGGAGGGAGTTTTGTGACCTGGGGCATGAGAGCATGGGACCCAGGATGATTTCTAAGTCCATATTCCTTTAGAAGTCCCGATACCAGATGTCTGTGGAATAGGGTTCTATCCCTTGGTTCCATACCCTTAACTATAATAAGCCTAAGAGGGGGAGAGAGGGTGACATCATGATGATGCTCATTTCCATGGCATCATCCAGGGTGTCACGAGGAGTGATACATGTTAGCATGGGGTTGGATGCAAGGTATAAGTGGGAACCTCGTCAAGCATAAGCCCTGAGATGGGCACCATAAATATGAACCATTGGATCT
Source organism: Picea engelmannii (assembly GCA_009831015.1). NCBI lineage: Eukaryota > Viridiplantae > Streptophyta > Pinopsida > Pinales > Pinaceae > Picea > Picea engelmannii. The sequence continues at coordinate 149,588 of ML780277.1, forward strand.
GGGAGTGGACCAATATCAACCATAGATTTTGGTGGAGAAAATTCAATCGGACCCCCAGAACACGAGAGTCTTAGGTTATAGGATATAATGGAAGTGTCGCAGTTTGACATATTTCGATATGGGAACCATTGATCTGTGGATTGATAGGATAATATTTGTCGTCTGATGCATGGAGATACGACCACACTGGAATTGTGAAAGGAACTATGGTAGCCATCAGATCTACCTACAAGAGATATTAGTTGTATATCTTTTCGTAATGGGTTTGGGTTCGTAATCTCGATATTACCGTAATCAATCCCCTTGCAATCATCGAGATTATTTTAATTAATCCCATTGTAATTTTGGGCATCGGGCGTCTTCAAGGTTTACAATATGTTGGGAAAGTCCTAACGTTCAATGATTGGTGGTCACATGTCGTGACACGGGTGGGCCACATTTCACCCCTTTATGGTGCCATGTGTCACCTTGATTTGGAATAATTGGACATATATCCAAGTGGAAAAAGAGTGCCATGTGTCAAGTGGTAAAGGTGCTACGTGTCATGCCAGATGGCATGACCAAATAAGGCCACATTCCCGAGGATTTCTATTGTTCTTATAATATCGGACCCCTGAGAGGATTTGAGAAATAGGCCTTACAAAGAGGGTCAATGATCGATGCCCGATGTATCTAAGATGACGTCAAATGAAGTCATTCAATGAGTATGAAAAAGACATGTGTCAACATCTCTTTGGGTGAGCTCTGAGAAAAAATGATGACATGTACACCACATTAGTCCACGTGCGAGATCCACATGTCACATGGGGAATGTGCCATGTGTCAAGCCAAAATTGGTGTAATGGGAAGGTGGTCCATGAGTAAATGAGTGCCACATATCATAAGGTGATGGTGGCCATGTGTCATTCCAGGATATGAAAAGAGGAAATATAGGATAGGGCCACATGTGCAAGGTGCCATATCATCCTCGATCGAGCCTTTCGGACTATACAAATATAAAAAAAGGCTAAGGTCCCACTATTCAAAGTTCTGAGGCCCCATAGTCCCGACGATCAGAGGACAGGTGTCAACACCTAGTTAATTCGAGTGTCAAGAGTTTTTCGTAGCAAAGTGTTGGATGTGAAAAATTTCTCACATCATAGTGGTTGATGTACCGATATGACATCATATGGCATAACCAACTCGATACCTGATGGACTAGGTGGAAAGTGTCACTCTTGTAACCATGTCGATGCTAAGGGTGGCTTGCATGGAAGGGGACACACCTATGTATTATGACATGTTAGTCCGCATTGGATGATATGGGTGATGTGGAGGCCATGTGGATGTTTAGAGGCATTTGGCCAATAAAGTTTTGAAACTTCAAAGGGCCATAAATTTTTATCTAGAGCTCCATTTTGAGAAAACTCACAGTGATTGGAAATATATTGGTGTGTAGAAGACGATGGTGTACTTTCGAAAGGGATTCGAGGAGGTTGAGGAAAAGTGAAATTTTAATAGCCCATCCCTTAAAAGGGTTCTTAGGGGGTTGGGTGTGTTACACACATTTTTAATTATTCATTCATATTTATCTGATATTAATATCAACCTTCTTTTAAGAGAAATTATAGCCATCCACATGGCCATTCTTCACAAGAATAATCATAATTATGTTGCCTTCTCTCATGGAAATATCCAGTAAGAAGTCACTCTTTCCAAACTACTATAAAATCATTTACAATTCAAAAATATAAATAGGTAATTACAACATTACCCAGGGCAGCAAAATTTCCAAATCCAACTTCATTTCATGCTTCAAACCATTATTGGTCAACATAGATTTTTTAGGGAAACCCTTTCCTGGATTCACTTTCATTGTTGCTTGATCATAATAAGCCATACCTACATGGTTATCATCCACCTATGGATGTCAATATGATCCATTATCCTTTTATTTAAATAGCACACATAGTTACCAGGGCTCCAACGACCCATACTTACAGGAAACATTACAACCACCACTTCATTCATTCCTTGAACTTAAGCAACCATTAACAAGATTCTACCATTCTATATTCATATTTAGTCGTTAATTCTTATAAGCATATTCTCACTCCTGTAGGAGTATTTATTATTCCATAAAGCAACAACAAGATCTTCTGTTTCAAGAATCCCAACACAAGATTTCAATTTGCAGTCCTCCTTCTAAAGGAACTTGTGTAGATAATAAACAAGCTTGTAATGCAGAAAAAATTTCTAACAAGCTCATCTTAGCCTTGTTATACTAGTCTTGTGACTGATCTCTAGCCCATCTAGGCCTAGTGTTTCAACTCTACTTTGATAGTACTCTATAACATTCTCGATAACATAATATTTACTTAGGATGATAGGGTATCAAAATTTCCTATTTGTCCACTTAGTATTCATCTCAATGAACCCCATAGATGGATTCTGCTCATTGAGATCTTTCCAACGACTATAACCATGCTCAATTGCGAGCTCTGGATCAAAATTTACAACCTCCCAAAGTTTTTGGGCCTTTATTTACCAAGTCCACTTCAATTTCCACATGGAATCCACATGGCTCCCTGTCACGTGTGCCATCCAATGTGGCTCTAACGTGGAATCCTTTATCTGGACCATCGAGCCTTCTAGATCAAGGACCTTTGTCACTTGGCATGTCGTCATCGTCGTTGGTCTTCTCCTCCCATGGAGTTATCAATCACCCCAACTACTAATTTCTGATGATGAACATTTGGACAGATCCATCTCTAGATATGACGACTGTTGGATTACTGAGGGGGATATGAATTAGTAATAGATATTTTTAATCCTTGTAACCATAATATGCAAGTGGTATTTATCTTTATGATCAATATAACATTATCATCCAATAAGTGTAGAGTAAATAAACCATGAACAAATGAAAAATAATACACATACACAGTACACCAGTATTTTTTACGTGGAAACCCAATGCGGGAGAAAACCACATAATGCTTTTTCGTATTTTTATTTAAGAATTACATTCATTGGAAGCACTAATTTCCTTTGATTTCCAGCTACAACTGGAAAGAGGCTCTGACCCCCTATTTTCAGGCTACAACATGAGGGAAGCTCCAACTCCCCAATTCTCTGGCTACAACCAGAAGGAAGCTACAACCCCCTATGTTCTTCGACTACAACCACCTATCTGTGCCCCATCGAACCAACCTGAAATATAAGTGCCAAATGTAAAAATTGAATATGTCATTTTCACAACCTCTTCTGTCAAATCTATCACTAAGAAACTTGTCATTGTATACTCATCAACAAATCTGATTTGATCACATATACCTCAAACACTATACCACAAGTATGTACCTCAAACCATGTGCTAGAACCTCACTATTATACAACCTCTATCTATAACAATAACTTCAGTAACATACCTAAACCAAAATCCCTCAAACATGAACCAATACTAAACTTCTGTAGATCTGCCTCAGATCAATTCTACAACAAGCTCTAAATTTCCAAGAGGGCATCCAACAAATTTACAAGGAAAACCCTCAACCAGATTCATAAATTCAACACTACACATATGAAAACCATACATTTTTTCTTCTTGTAGTGTTCTTTTGTCGTGGTTTTGTTGTCGCGATTCTGCTACCGCAATGTTTCTACCGTAATTTTTCTGCCGCACTTTTCTTACTGCAATTTTTCTATCGCACTTTTTCTGCCCTAGTTTTTCTGCCGCAATTTTTCTGCTATGATTTCTCTGCCACACTTTTTCTACCATGGCTTTTCTCCCACGATTTTTCTGTTGCAATTTTCCTGCCATGATGTTTCTACCGCACTTTTCCTGCTGCGATTTTTTTGCCTTACTTTTTCTACTATACTTTTTCTGTCGCACTTTTGTTGCCGCACTTTTTCTGCTGCACTTTTCTCTATCAATAATACATGCCCAAATAACCTTTCACAAAATAGATATTCAATGATATTCAATAGGTGCTAATGGGATAACCTTTCTCTCTTATTTATACTTTCATGTAGCTTTCTCAATGGGTTACCTTCTAACCAACTTAACCCGCTTTCTTTATTTTATGGCTAACCCACTTCTAACCACTTGTCCACTTAACTTAATCACTTTGTCCACTTAACTTAGCCATTTTCCACAAATAGTAAGTTCTCCAGACCTAGTTGCAACTAACTTTATTATTTAATTAATTTATTTTGCAACCACTTTGACTTATCCATAAATAGTAACCTCACCACTTCTTGTTGCGACCACTTTATTATTTAAATAATTTCTCTTTGCAACCACTTTGACTACTTTATTATTTAAATAATTTATCTTTACTCACAACTTCTTGTTGCAACTAACTTTTCTATAATTAGTCAGTTCATAAATTCTTTTCCCTTAACTAACTTCTTGTTGCAACCACTTTATTATTAATTATTTTATTAATGCAACAACTATACCCATGAATAAATCCTAGTTACCATCAATTTGACTAGTACAGTTCTTCTAGGAGATTCTAGATAATTGACTTCTTTGACCTTCTAGGGACTTCTAGATAACTCATGAAGGTTCTCCAACTTGATATGGCCATAACTCTCTAACCATGAGGAGTTATATGGCATTCCACATATCACTGAAAATGACATGACATGTACTATCCATATAGAATAGTCTTACCTGAAAATATATTAAAATTCATACCATTATACATCAATCAAACTGAAGTCCCTTAATCATACTATTGGGGCTATCGAAATTTTTTGTCATACTTTGTTCAAGGGTTGACATCAATGACAACCAACCCAATTAATCAACAATATCCCCTTTTGGCATTGATGGCAACACTCTAATGCAATATTGAAGGGATATCGCTCATGCTCCCCATGTGACCATCGCTCCCCATGGAAGCATGCCTATGTTCTCTCTCTCCAAGCATATAAGTCTCTATCTTTCATATGATAAATCTCTTCACATTTGACATCAATGGAAAATGTAAATTCTCGTACATGGTTTCTCCCCCTAACTAAACTATCCTTAGGGTTCCTCCCCCTTACTGAACTCTTCTTGAAACTAATTCCCCAGCCTGAACCATCCTCTTTATGGTGCTTCCTCTTGTAAATCGAAGACATATAGGATAAGCGTTCAAAATAATTCATTTTGGATTAGAAATTACTTTGAGTCTCTAGTGAATATACTCAAAGGCTTCCCTTGGAAGCGGTTTTGTAAAGATATCTTCCACTTATTCTTTTGTTCCCACATATTCAAATTTGATGTTCTTCTCTGCAACTTGTTCCCGCAGAAAGTGATACTTGATTGGAATGTGCTTCATCTTGGAGTGCATCATCGGGTTCTTTGAGATATTGATGGTGCTTGTATTATCACAATAGATTGGAATGGGCTCATCATACTCAACCTGTATATATGTTAGAGTTTGTTTCCTTAATATAACATGTGTACAACATGTTGTTGTTACAATATACTCTGCTTCGGCTGTAGATAATGAAATTGATGATTGTTTCTTTTTTATCCAAGATACCAAACACTCACCCAAGTAGAACATTGTTCCACTGGTGCTTCGTTGATCATCAATGAAACCTTCCCAATCTGCATCTGTGTAAGAAATAGGTGATAAATCATTTCCTTTTGGATACCATAATCCAAAATCTTCTGTAACCTTGAGATATTTGAATATCCTCTTTACTGGTAAAACATGTGATTCCTTTGGTGTTGCTTAAAATCTTTCCACCTATCCAACTTCCTACATTACATATGGTCTAGATGTTGTCAGATAAAGTAATATGCCAATCATTGACATGTACTTCCTCTGATCTGTAGACTTTGAATCATCATATTTATTTAACTTGCAACTGGTTTTTATAGGAGCATTGACTGGTTTAGAATATTCCATTCTGATCCTCTTTAGCATTTCTATGATAAACTTGGTTTGAGAAATAAAAATTCCTTAGTTTCTTTGACATATCTAAAGACACAGAAAGAAGGATAGTTCTCCAAGTAATGACACTTCAAATTCATTCTGCATATCCTAAGTAAATTCCTGGCTCAACATGTCATCATTGTTGGGTATATGTTATATTCTTTGCATGTGTGTGTGTGTGGGTGCGTTAGATACGACAATTGTGTCTGACAGGTATGGGGGGTCCCAGGGGGGGCAGGTATTCCCCCCCCTGGTTATGCGCAGCGTTCGGCACCGGGCGATAGCCCAGGGCAGCGCCCCCAAAAAAAAAAATTTGGGCGGTTTTTTGCTATTTTTAGCGGATTTTGCTATTTTTAGCGGATTTGTAAATTAATCCTGGATTAAGGGATTAGGGTTTTTGTATCTATGGAATACCTAAAAACATTGTATATATTGTATCGCGAATGGTGAAATTCGATATAATGAAAATAAGAAAGGTTTTTCCGGTTGAGGGTTTCCGGTATAAAATCTATGTGTACTCTGTGTATCAGCCATTGATTAATTTTTGTATTGCTTAAGAATCTATATGCATTGCTTTACTTCGCAGGTTTAAAACTTACATGTGGTATCAGAGCTTGTTTTTGGCTTCATAGGGACGCCTTTGTTGCTGAGGGTTTGGCTCAGTCTTGATATATCAATTTTATCTTGGGTCTGTGATAAACCTAGGTTTAGTGGGAGCTTTTGTAGTGGAGATTCGAGTAAAGAAAGAGGAATGGAGAGCTCATCTAGAATCGAGATAGAGAAGTTCAATGGTAAAAACTTTGAGCTATGGAAGCTCAAGATGGAGGACCTTCTTGTAGACAAAGAACAATGGATCGTTGTGGATCCTAGTACGGCTACTGGTACACCATCTACAAGCACACAAGCTACTGGTACACAACCTACCAGTACACAAACAACTAGTACACCAGTTACTGGTATGTCGAAGGAAGATTGAGACAAGTTGGACAGAAGAGAAAGGAGTACTATTTGACTATGCCTATAAGATTCGGTGTTGTTGAATGTCTTGGGAGAATCTACAACCAAGGAACTATGGGATGAGTTAGGGAATTTGTATCAATCAAAGTCCCTGGTAAACAAGTTGTTTCTTCGAAAGAAGTTGTATCATCTTAGGATGGAAGATGGAGATTCTGTGACAGAACATCTAAATGCCTTTAATACTCTGGTATGTCAAATTGGATCTGTTAATATTACGATTGCAGAATAAGATAAGTGTATTACTTTGTTATGTTCTTTTCTAGACTCTTGGGATAATCTGGTTGTAGCAATAGGTAGTACCACTCAATCTACATTGAAGTATGAGGATGTAGTTGCATCCTTGTTATCTGAAGAGATGAGGCGAAAAAGCATGGATGGTCACAGCACAGATGCTTTATTTATAAGAGGGCGTACCCAAGATAGGAACCCTGGTAAGCCTTCGGGATGGAGATCTAAATCTACAGGTAGATATAAGTCTCCAGGAAAATCTTTGAGGAAATGCTGGAAGTGTGGTGAAACATGGAATTATAAGAAAGATTGCAAGTCTAAGAAGGTTGAAAAACCAAAGGGATCTGATAGTACCTCTTCCACGGAGGTGAAAACCTCCACTGAAGAAGGAGGTGATGTTTACCTAGCATCTACAAGTACACATGTAGACCATGGTGTATGGTTGATCGACTCAGGTGCATTATACCATATGACTCCTAACAGGGAGTGGTTGTCTGAATATGAAAAATCTGATGGTGGTGATGTATTCCTAGGAGATGACTCGACAACAAAAATCTTAGGACATGGAAGGGTTAAGTTGTTGCTAAACGATGGAAGGATTAGAACTCTTCCTAGGGTTCTACACATTCCAAAACTAGCCAGGAGCCTAATATCTGTAAGCAAGTTGAGTGATGCAGGAGTGAAAACTGTATTTGAAAATAAAACTTGCAAGATGGTACGAGGAGCAATGGTGTTGATGAGGGGAGTTTGTTGTGGAACTCTGTACAAGTTGTTGGGAAGAACTTATACTAATGGGTGTAACAGTTCAATTTTCCTTGAGCAGAAAAATGAAGGAGACAAGACCAATACTGTCCCAGAAAAGAAGACCATGTTGTGACATCAAGGACTGGGGCATATTGGAGAAAAGGGCCTTCGAACACCACACGGTAAAGGTATGATTGAAGGTATGTCTAATTGCACTTTGGATTTTGATTTCTGTGAAAATTGCATATATGGTAAACATAATTGAGTAATATTCCCATCTGGTGCTACAAGAGCAAAGGGAATCTTAGAGTTGATACACAGTGATGTGTTTGGACCTATTCCTGTTCCATCCCTAGGTAAATCTGTGTATTATGTTTCATTCATAGATAATTTTTCAAGGAACACATGGATTTATTTTATTAGAAATAAATCTAAGGTATTTGATAAATTTAAAGAGTTTAAGGCTCTGGTAGAAAATCAGACAGAGAAGAAAATAAAGGTATTGAGAACAGATAATGGTGGGGAATTCTGCGGAAATGAATTCGAAGAATTCTGTAAGAAGTGTGGTATAGCAAGGTAGAAGACTACTCCATACACTCCTCAGAAGAATGGAGTTGTAGAAAGGATGAAAAGGACACTGATGGAAAAAGAAAGGACCATGCTCAGCAGTGTCGGGTTAGGACAAGAATTCTGGGCAGAGGTAGTGAGTACAACATGTTACCTGGTCAATCGATCACCTTCATCACCGTTGGATGATACAAATCCAAACGAGGTATGTTCTGGAAAGAAACCCTCTCTTCAACATCTTAGAGTGTTTGGTTGTGATGCTTATGTACATGTTCCAAAGGAAAATAGGAGTAAGCTGGATAATAAAGTTGAAAAGCGTATCTTTATTGGTTATAAAGATGGTGTGAAAGGCTATAAGCTTTGGAACCCAAAAACCAATAAAATTGTTTACAGTCGAGATGTTGTTTTAGAGAGGTAAAAGATGTTTCCAAATAGGAATTCCCACCAACGCAAGACGAACCTGAGAAAATAGAGCTTGAGTTGGATGATGCAAAATTTGAATCATCTGAAGAAGAGGAAGCAGAGGAAGTAGAAGAAGAAGAGGAAGAAGAACCTCATACCCCAGTATTGAGGAGATCAGTTAGAGATAGAAGGCAACCAGAAAGGTATACTCCACCTAATTTTCGTTCCAATTTTTCTTTATCTATTACTGATGATGATCCCAGAACTGTCAAGGAAGCAGTGAATTCAGAGGATAGTAAACTCTGGAAGAAGGCCATGGTTGAAGAAATGGATGCCTTGGATAAGAATGAGGCATGGGATATAGTTGAGCTTCCAGCTGGAAGAAAATCGGTTGGTAGAAAATGGTTGTTCAAGAAGAAGTTTAATTCACAAGGTAAAGTGGAGAAATACAAAGATCGGTTAGTAGCAAAAGGTTATTCCCAGGTAGAGAGAATTGACTTTGGTGAGATTTTTTCTCTTGTTGCTAAGTTAACTTCTATTATATTTCTTTTATCTATTGCTGTTGCTTTTGATCTTGAAGTGGAACAAATAGATGTGAAGACAAAATTCCTACATGGGGATCTAGAAGAAGAAATCTACATGAAGCAACCAGAAGGCTTTGTAGTGAAGGGAAAGAAAGAGCTAGTCTGTAAGCTAAAGAAGTCACTATACGGTCTGAAGCAATCACCTAAGATGTGGTACCAAAATTTTGACACATACATCCTTGGATTGGGATTTGTAAGAAGCAGGGCTGATCACTATGTATATTCAAAGCAGGTTGGTAATCACTTCATTTATGTAGTGTTGTATGTTGATGACATGTTGTTGGTAGGAAATAACATGGATGTTATCAAGGAGGTGAAATCGCAGCTATCCTCCAAATTTGACATGAAGGATCTTGGTG